>JZKD02S1673567.1:546138-577944 GCA_000966675.3 Picea glauca | reverse complement strand
AACTTTTAACTTCTTGACTTTTCCCCCCTTCAGTGTGAGACTATGACCTAGTGGGGGTGCCCAGGCCACTGAGTCTCCTCATTACCTCTCTAAGAGGTGGGGGACATTACAAAAGCTTTCCAAAAATTTGATGTAAATTTTGGATCTCTGTCTGAAACAATTTCCTTAGGCACTCCATGTAGCTTGGAAACTTCCTTCATGTAAATATATGCAATGTTTGTTTCCTTGTGTGTAGTCTTCATGCAATTAAAATTTTCAACTTTTGTTAATTTATCCACCACCATCGTGATGGATTCATATTGTTTCATTGTCTTAGGCAGATTTGTAATGAAATCAATTGTAACGACTTCCCATTTCCACTTAGGAATGGGTAATAGTTGTATCAGCCCCACTAGATGTCTATGCTATATTTTCACCTTTTGGCATTCTAGACACCTAGCTATGTAATTAGCCACCTCTTTCTTCATCCCTAGACAAAAGTATTGGATTCTTCAGTTGCAAATGTATTATGATATCCTAGGAGTCCAGCATATGGCACATTGTGCATTTCCCTCAACACTACATTTTTCAACTCTCCTTAATTGGGCACATATATCTTTCCTTTGTGCATGAGGATTCCATCCTCTTTCAACTCATAATAATTAAATTTATGTTGTAAATTTCCTTGTTGTAATGTCTATTTTCTTTTTAGATATTGTTTATATGAATTTGCAGCCTCTAAAATTATTTCTTTCAAATATGTGATAAACATGTTGATGGCTGAAATATGCACTTCATGAGCTCTTTTGTTGAGTGCATCAACTGCCTAGTTTTCCTTGCCTTTGATATGCTTGATTTCAAAGTCATATTCACTCAAAAATTCTAGCCATCTAGTTTACTTGACATTTAATGTTGGTTTTCCAAACAAATTATTCAAACCATAGTGGTATGTCCTTAGCTCAAATCTTTGACCCATGAGGTAATGTATCCACATTTTTAATGCATGTACGATGGTTGCTAATCCCAAGTCATGTGTAGAATAATTCCTCTCATGCACCTTTAGTTTGTGGGACTCATAGCATACCACATGCTCTCTTATAGTGAGGACTCCACCGAGATCTTCCTTGCATGAATCTGTGCACAATACAAAATCTTCATCTGGATCTGCAATATTTAAGATTGGTGAACTTGTTAAAAAAAATACAACTGTTGAAAACTTTCTTCACACTTGTAGGTCCATTCAAATTTCACTCCCTTCTTTTGTAAAGAAGTAATTGGGCTTACAATATTTGAAAACCCATTTATGAATCTTCGGTAATAACTTGAAAGACCTATAAAATATATGACCTCTGTTACATTTCTTGGTCTTGAACATCCTCTAATGGCCTCTATTTTCTCAGGATCAACTGTTATGCCATCTATTGAAATAATATTCCCTAGCTAGTGAATTTTCTTTGATAAAATATACACTTACTTAACTTAGCATACAGCTTATGTTCACTCAAAACTTGAAACACCATTCTTAAATGATGCTCATGTTATTCTTTTGTCTTGTTATATATTATAATATCATCCAAGAAAACAATCACAAACTTGTCCAAGTACTCTCTGAACACTCCATTCATTAGACACATGAAAATAGTCGGGGCATTTGATAGCCCAAATGGCACTACTGTAAATTCATAATGCTCATATCTTGTCCTAAATGTTATCTTGTTGATATTCTCTTATTTTATCCTCACTTTATGATAACCTAATCTCAAGTCAATCTTGGAAAATATTTGTGTACCTTTCAGTTTATCAAAAAGATCATCAATCCTTGGCAAAGGATATTTTTTATTTATTGTGACCTTATTCAATTGTTTGAAATTAATACATAGCCTTAAAGTTCCATCCTTCTTCTTTACAAAAATAATTGGGGCTCCCCAAGGTGACACAATTGGGCATATATACCCCTTATTTAATATCTCTTCAAGCTACATCTGTAACTCTTTCAATTTTGGTGTGCCCATTCTATAAGGTGTCTTGGACACTAAACCATGTCATAGCACCAAATCAATAGAGAAATCAATGTCTCTCTTTGGTGGAAATCTTTGGATCTCCCCAAAAACATCTTCAAAATATTTCAAGACTAGATGGTATTCAATTATTTCCACTTTATCTCTGGTTCCCTCTTCCATATGGGTTGAAAAAATTTGACATCCTTTCCTGGAACTCTTTTTCAATTGCATGGCTGAAATTTCTCTAAAAACTACAACTCTTGAATATTTCCTTGTTTCCTTTCCTCATCAAGAAAAATCATTTTCTTTTTGTAACAATCTAGGACAACATGGTGTTTTTCCAACCAATCCATGCCAATTAGATAGTCATATGAACCCAATGGTATGATGTTCACATCTACCTTTGTGTTGAGTCCATTCATGTCTATTGGACAATAATTAACCAACTCATTGATATTTCTCTTAGCCCCTGTGGCTAACTATACTAACCAATATTTGTTATTCTTATTGCTTTGAAAGTGAATCATTTCAACAATGTTAGAGTTTATGTAACTATGGCTAGCTCTAGAATCAATTAAAATTGCTATGGGTTGGTTATCAATCTTGCCTTCCACTTCAATCATGGGGGATTGATACTCTGCTTGCTTGTTGTGCAAGGATGCATAAATCCTTAGCATGCTTCATCCCATATCCTCAATTGTTTTAGCCTCTTGAATGATGTGGACAGTCCTCATTCTTTCCCTTTGTGAGGGTAGTCCCTATATAATTGATTTCCCTACATCCCCAACATTGTATAGGTTATTTACTTGGAATTATCCCAAATGAATCTACTATCTTGTGTGCATTTTAGGTTGAGTGTGATTGTTGATTATCTTGGGATTTTTTCTTTAAAAAGGGTGGTTTAAAACCTTTCTGCATTTTCTCTTTATTACCCTTCATCTTGTCACTCTAAGTCTTTTGGAAGATTGACCTCCCTCTACTTTTCTCATAAAGATTGTTTTATCTCCTTATGGACTTTTCCAAACTTCTAGGGTTATCATATTGTATCTTTTCACTGTAGAAAGAGGGTAACCCACTTAGAAACCTTTGGATTTTGACCTCATTCTTTATAAAATACACATACTTCAACAACTCAAAGAACCTCTTCTCATACTCATTTGTTTCCATGTTTCTCAATTTGAGTTCAAAGAACGCTTTCATCTTCCTCTCATAGTAATGCTCAAACAAATATTTTTCTTTGAAATATCCTTTGAAATTCCTCCACGAGACCTTCCTCTCATCAAGGTGTTTTTCTTTCTTAAATTGATCCCACCACATGGTGTCCTTTCCTTGCAAGCGGTAGATTGTGATTCTTGTTTACACCATGGAGGGATAATCATGTAGTTGGGAATATTTCTTCATTTCCAAAAACCATGCCTCATCCTCTTATCCCTTCCTATGATCACCATTCAATGTGGGTGGCTTTATTTTCCTGAGTTCACCTTGCAAGATATCTCCATCTGGCCTTCTCCTCACAAGGGGCACACTTGGGCTGATCCCTACCCCTTAACTTGCATGAGCTTTCCTAGTGGATTTCTCTAGGGAATGATGGTGCCTACTCATGCTCCTTGATTGCCTTCCATTCCCATGTTCATCCCTTCTCCTATGGGATATAGATGATGTCACTTGTCCATTACTAGTTGCTTGTTTTGTGCTAGAGTCTTTATCGGCTTGCTTCTACAACATGTTCAAAATCTAAAGTATCTCTTCCTGGGATTTTATAATATTCTCAATATTTTCCCTATAACTCTAGACTTCTCTCTGGAGGTTTCTCATAGTTACAGGCTCCTTCCTCTCTCTTCTTCCATTAGATTATGTCTCATCATTTCCCATGTTGACATGTAACCCTTTGAGTTCCTCTCCATGATTGTAGGACCCTTGGGCATCTTCCATGGTTGTATTTCTCACATAGGAACCAAAAATCCTTCATGTACCTCTAAATTTTGCAATAAATGTGCATGCAAATAATATTTTGTTAGACAAAAATATACATACACACAATTATGGAAAAAAAAAGACATATTTTGTTTTCTCTTTAATGCCACCAACCATCTTCTTTTTCATTGACTGTAACTTATGCTACCCAAATCAACTTTGTGGGTTGATAGTTGGATTCTACTCTCTAATATCTTTCCAATGATTGCTTTCTTGTTCAAATTTGAGTTCTGAGCATAAATTTATGGCCATATGAATATTCCTAATTTCCCCCTTTTGTACATTCTTCATTTTAGTGCAAATAATCCTAGACACCAACTTCTCCCACTTGTAGAAGTAAACCTATCAGGAATCAAAGAAACTTTTGTATGAGGCATAAATAATAATTATGACATAAAACTTATAAAAACTCTCATACTATAATTTGAATGCTCTAGTAAAAAAACCATAGCAATCTGGAAATGACAACTTTGTCCTTTTTCACCCCTTTTTCGAGACTTGGAATTTGTAGTCCAACTGGTTATCTCCCAAACTATGCACTTCTAGGAAAACTTCAATAATAAAAGTCATATGTCTTGATGAGTATACAAAATTTCAAGTAAATAAATGTTTCCATATTTTCCATCTGGGGACCCTTTTCCTCCTCTAAAAATCCCAAAAATCCCTAAAAAGTGGCCTGGAATAGTGGATTTTTCCCTATTTCGGCATCCCCATTCCAAACCCCTTTGGATTTATTCAATTCCTTCATGGGTTATTTCCATGTCTACTTTCTGGACTCCCTTCAAGAATTTTATCTCAACCTGCACCTTTGCTAACGATCTAGATGAAGATTTTTCAGGTCATATCAAGATGCCAACTAGGTTTGTCTTTGACCTCAAGTTGGATCTAAGTTTCAACTGTCAATGAAGGTTTTTTTGTTGTTTTAGGAAATCCAATAGTTCAGGAACTTCTTGTTGATTTGTTACATTTACATTCGCAATTTAGGTGCTCTAACATGTAGTTTTAGTCACCAAGGGTTAGCACATGCATACCAAAATAAATGTAACACACCTATAGATCTTTACAGCTGAAAATACAGTAGTTATACACTCTAACATACATGAAATTGAACACAGATATTTTTGGTCAACATGACCCTGGATAAAACCCCTCGGGGAAAACTAGTTTGGAATATATGTCTATATATGAGGAGAATAGATGGTGGAATACAACAAGTACAAAATATAGATGAACATGATACAACAACAACTTGATCCAAGCTGCAACACTAGTCCAAATGAAGTAAGAGCACCCTAGGATGGTGCGCCCCCCATAAATGTTGTCCAGACCACTGAAATGGAGCTAGATGCCAAATAGAAGCTCTGAACAAGAAACCCCCCCACAGTACTTTGATATTGAAGTGTAGCCTCCCTCTAAAACAAATCTCACTGCAATATGATCTCTCTAAGTCCTCCCCACTGATGATGCACCCTCCTTGCCAAGTGCTCCCTCCTCAGAACTAGAATCTTCTCAATAAATAAACAAGGCCCTAAGCATGTTGGTTATCTCCATGGAAGGGAGCGCCCAAGATAGCCTCACCAAATGCCTGAAACCTCATCATCATTATCTCTCTCAAACTCTCCAAGTGAACAAATGAATGAATGAGCTCTCCTTCCTCCTTTGCGCCCCTCTTGAACCTCCATAAGGAAACTTAATTGATCAATGGATGAGATCATCCCATCTCAAGTCTAATCAAAGGTTGATATCTCTCTAAAATAATCTCACTCAAAAACCCACTTTGGGTTAAGTTCACTTTATGTCTCCTAATTCACCCACAAAGTGAATTAATATAAGTCATTTTAGGCATAAATGACCAAATTTCACTTTTGACTTAAATCTCCTAAGTCAAAGTGAAATTAGACATAAAGTACAAGAAACAAAGTACATAGTACTTGCCACATGTGTTTAGGATCTCACAAACACATGGGGAACACCTCCAAAGGTAGATAATCTCAACACTCCCTCTTACCGAGAAAGGTGTTTCTCACCAAGCCCATCTTGTCTCTGCAGTAGACATGTTTTCCCCTTGGCAGGGCCTTGGCAAGGATGTCTGCAATCTTCTCATCAGTTGATATATACTATAAATGCACTTCCCCTCTCTGAACCCAATCACAAATGAAGTGATATCTGATCTCAATGTGCTTTGACCGGTCATGGAAAAATGGATTCTTAGAGAGTTTGATACAACTCTGATTATCATAGTGTATGACAGTCGGTGGCATCTCCTAACCAAATAATCCTACCAGCATCTTACAAAGCCAAATGGCCTTGCAACTGGCCTCACTAGCTGCCATGTACTCTTCCTTGGACAAACTCACATCAACTAACTTATGCTTCCATATAAACCAGGAAACAAGTCCTGACCCCAAACCAAAGCAGCACCCTAAGGTGATTTTCCTATCAGTAGCACATCCTACCCAGCCTAAGTCGGTGTAGCCAACCAAAATGACCCCGTCACCTCTGATATAGTCAAGGCCAAAATCAATTGTCCCAGCAATGTACCTCAACACATGTTTTCCCCAATCATGTGAACACTCCTCAACTCTACCATATGTTGGCTGAGAGTGTTCATGGAAAAACAGATATCTGGTCTAGTGTTAACCAGATACATGAGTGAACCGATCAATTGCCTGTAAACTGTAGCATCTACCAAATGGGAATCTGAAGCACTAAACTTCTTCCAGTTGGTAATCATGGGTTTCGACATGGGTCTGCAATCCTCCATCTAAAATATGCTTAGAATATCTGTAGTACACTTCCCTTGCCTGAGAAATATGTGTCCCTCCTCTTGCCATGATGCCATACACAGAAAATAGTGCATCAACCCAATGTCACTCATCTCAAACTATGATGCAAGTCCCATCTTTCACTCAGCTATGAGATCCTCAGCTCCTATGATGAACAATTCATCCACATGTAGAATGAGAATGAGCATTTCCTCACCTCTAATGATGTAATAGAGGTTAGGATTAGCATCGCTCTTCTTGAAGCCCATCTGAAGAAAGTATGTGTCAATACATGAATTCCAAGCTTGGTGAGCTTGCTTTAGACCATAAAGTGCCTTTCTCAAAAGACACATGTGATTCTCTTTCTCACTCACCTCAAACCCATGTGGTTTCTTAATGTACACCTCCTCATCTATAAATCCATTCAGAAATGTGGTCTTCACATCCGTCTGATGAATGATCCAACCCATCTTTGTCACTATGGAAATAATGCTCCTGATCGAGGTGTATCTCGCAACTGGTGTGAATGTCTCATCATAATCAACTCCCTCTATCTAAGAGAATCCTCTCACCAAAAAATGGGCCTTGTGTTTCTCTATGTTACCATCTTCTACAAGTCTAGTCTCCTCCTAGACGAAGTCATCCCACATTCTCTCCCATGTAGGCATAACCTCCCTGGCAACAATGTCGCAAACGAATGGACCCCATGGTTTGGTAAATTTGTTTAAAGTTGTCCTCACCATAGAATTGGGTTCCACCACCTCTCCGACGGCTCCAAGCTTGTCTCTGATCTGGGTGTAGCAGCCAAATAATGAAGTCATTGACTCACTCTTGAGCATGTGAATTCCCCTTAGTCGATCATGAAGAACCATCTTCTAGTTCTCATTAGAGCTATGGTAAATCTTACATAGAGATTCCCACATCTCATATACATAATCTTTCCTGGTCAAGTGGGGAATGATATGATCTCGCACTGCATCACATATGGTCCTCTTTTTCTTATTGTTCCTCTTCCTGAACTCTGCCAACAAGATGGGGGCAATAGCAGCAAGTCCTCCAAGACAAAGATTATCCTCTCCTTCCAAGGTGACCAATTGCTATCCCCATCTAGCCTATCCTCCACATGCATCTGCGATGCTGACATGACTACCAAAATGCACTCCAACTGATGCTCAAACTGCAAAGGAATGTTGCCTCACTCCTATCAACACAGGTGTGAAAAGAGGCAAGAAAACTTCGACCTCACTCCTAGAAATATAGGTGTGAAAATATGTTGTGTCAAATCAGCCTCACTCCTACCCCGTAGGTGTGAAACGAGACTAAAAAAAACTGTCCATAACTTCTCTACAATCCTCTACAAAAATTCTGCCAACAAGATGCCACTAACACTGTCAATGGTTTTCCACAAAATATTCCAAGAAGATTTCTATAACAACCCACTCATATGTTGTCCAAACTACTAAAAAATAACCCACCTCAGCTATGATACCATGAAGATTTTCCAGGTCCTATCAAGCTACCAACTAGGTCTATCTTTGATCTCAAGTTGCCTCTAAGTTTCAACTGTCAATGAAGGTTTTGTTTTTGTTTTAGGACAGCCAACAGTTCCTGAACTTCTTGTTGATTTGTTTTGGTTACATTCACAATTTAGGTGCTCTAGAATGTAGTTTTAGTCACCAAGGGTTAGCACATTCATACCAAAATAAATGAAACACACCTAGATATATTTACAACTGAAAATACATTAGTTCTACACTCTAATATACATGAAATTGAACACATGTATTTTTGTTCAACGTGACCGTGGATAAAACCCCCTCAGGGAAAACCAGTTTGGAATATATGTCTATATCTGAGGAGAATAGATGGTGGAATACATCAAGTACAAAATATAGATGAGCCTGATACAATAGCAGCTTGATCCAAGCTACAACACTAGTCCAAATGAAGTAAGAGAACCCTAGGATGGTGCACCCCCCAGAAATGTTTTCAAGACCATTGAAATGGATCCAGATGCCAATTGGAAGATATGAACAAGAAACCCCTCCGTTGTACTCTGATATTGAAGTGTAGCCTCCCTTTGAAATAGACCTCACTGTAATCTGAGCTCTCTAAGTCCTCCCCCACTGATGATGTGCCCTCCTCACCAAGTGCACCCTCCTCAAAACTAGAAGCTCCTCAATAAATAAATAAGTCCCTACGCCTGTTGGCTATCTCCATGGAAGGGAGTGCCCAAGCTATCCTCACCAAATTCTTGAAACCTCATCATCATTCTCTCTCTCAAACTCTCCAAGTGAACAAATGAAGGAATGAGCTATCCTTCCTCCTTTGCGCCCCTCTTGAACCTCCATAAGGAAACCTAAATGATCAATGGATGAGCTCATCCCATCTCAAGTCTAATCAAAGGTTAAGATATCTCCAAAAGAATCTCACTCAAAAAACCACTTTGGGTTAAGTTCCCTAAGTTCACTTTATGTCTCCTAATTCACCCACAAAGTGAATTAATAGTCATTTTAGGCATAAATGACCAAATTTCACTTTTGACTTAAATCTCCTAAGTCAAAGTGAAATTAGAGACAACGTACAAGGAACAAAGTACATAGTACTTCCCACATGTTTTTAGGAGCTCACAAACACATCGGGAACACCTCCCAAAGTACATAATCTCAACACTAGACCTAGATCTTTAAAATCCATTATTTTGTAATTTCTGACAAATCCAGGTAGAAATGAGTTATGGTCCTCTCTGGCAATTTTGTATATCTTCTCACTATGGAAAAAAAACCCATAATTTTCATCTAAATATGACTTGATATGCTCCAGTTATGGCCAAAATACAGTTTTGGCTCCACACGATTTTTTTTAGACTAAAGGAAAATTATGCCTACATGGCATCCTTACTGACATGGTTGATGATGTGTCATTTTGGGTCCACATGGCACCCCGAGGTGATGCCATGTCACTCTCCTAGCCATCCTCACCAGCCTTCCCTCTCTTATTTCTCCTCTTTCTCCTATGTTGGCCTTAAACACTAATAAAATATTAATATGTTACGAGCCCCATCTGCCCCATTGGCACATCTCTAACCTGGATGGGACAAGGGTCCCACCTTTACTGATATACTTCCACATGGAGGCACTTCTTTGGACACAGGGATGGCAGGGTCCCATCCCACACCTTTTCCTTGGTGCGCATAGAATTCGTCTCCCAGATCCAACAGTGGAGATCTAGCGAGATCAACAGTGGAGAGGCCATGTCACATCAAACAATTTCTTAATTTTTAAAAAACCCTTGGGTCGTGACATTCTAAATTGCATTCCATGTGACATAATCTGAGTGGTGTCACACAGTACAAGGGTCGCAATCCTTCGCTCCCATGCGACGGTGGTTTATGGTATTGGCTATACCACCACCTCATGTGAATCCCACCTCACTTATCATCATGCCACCAACTACCATTGTGGAACTGCCACCATGGAAATCCATGTCACTACCACATGACCTCCACATCATGCTCACATCATGTACAGAAAAATACCCAAATTTTAAATCTTTGTTGAATTGCATAGTTTCGGTTTTTTTACCAAGGTCGTCCAGAACCCCAAATTAAGCTTGCTAATGGCCAATTTAGGCATGGTGCATATCTACTCAACCTCTGCACCCAAACTTCAACACTCCCATGTCAAATTCTCAACCAATTTAGTTGCCTAAATTGGGGCTTTTGCCCAATTTCGCCCAATTATTCATGGCTACACTGTAATTGCCAAAATTCGACCAATTATAGCCACAGCACATGCATATTTAGGGATTAAAATTGGGGATTTTAACTCCTGAACTCAAATTCACCAAAAATACAAGAAATCTCCTCACTCTTTTTCCTGGAAAAATATGACAACCACATTGCAAACATTCTTTGAGCTTTAACTCTGATATTTTAGCTTCTACTTGTAGAGTCTGGCCCATACAGGATTAGTGTTTGAAGTTGTAGCTTTGATACCATTTTTTAATGTCCCACAGTTTAACCATGAACATTACTTGTGGAAAATACACATAAATTCGAAAATTTATTTTGCTAATTAAACTCTTGTAGCTTACTAGCTACAAATTAAACCCATATTTCACTAAAATTTGATACCCATAATTAAATGTGTCTACAACATTCTATATGAACATAATGAAACCAAATAATCATCATAAAAACCATTCTCATACACATGATAAAATTCACGGCCATATAAATCATAAGGTAACTCATAAAATATATAAACACTTATATTTTTAAAACATTTGTGCAACCAGTTGTTTGGGAAGGACATTCCACCCAACCATAGACATGTTCCAAATATCAATAGTAAATAACCCCCAATATGGGGCAATGAATCCACAAGAGAAGGGTGTCTCTCACAATCCACTCACAACTCTAAATCTCACAACCCACTAATATTCTCCTACATCTATCCAAAAATTCCTCCAGCTCTCTTTCTCTTAACCTGCCCAACCCAGGGAATGTACCCCTTCACTGATTTTAGTCCATCGGGTGTCCCATTCATTTATCAGGGCCTCTTTGGCATATTTAACTAGGAATCTCTTTGTTGGGAACTCAAGGGAACTCACTACCAAGAAAAACTATCAGGAAATCAACAACAAACGATTTTTTTCTAGTGCAACTCCCATAGGAGTTCACTCTTCAGGACTGACAACTTGACTCTTTAATGTTCAGCTCGATAATGCTCGAAACATGCTCCAGCATGCTCTGGAATTCACCCAACTTTCTTGGTCTATCTATAATTCTCTTTTTCCTTTCTCTCCCCTTGTTGTTCATGCAAACCTCAATGTGAAAAACTGTCTATTCTCCCTCATACAAATTTCCTCTATTTTCCCAAGACAATTAACTTCTCACTCTACCCAATGTTGATTGTACTATGGCCCCGCACTTCCAATAACTATGGAAGTGACTTATACACCCACCTCTTGATAGATATTTAATGATTTGGCTCTCACACACTCAACCAAAAAATAGAAAGTTTTCCCAAATGATAAGAAAATTCATAAATATGGGTTTGGATTAATACCCACAATTAATTACCTCCAAGGATGATTTTAAGGATGGAAATTTATATTAAAATGTAGAAAGTTGAGCTAATCTTAGTAGTCCTTAATATGCAAAATGTAAAATGTTTGGCGATAGTTTTGTAAAAATGTTCAAAATTTTAAGGATTTTATATAGTTTCTATAAACTTTTGGTGATTTTTAAGGTAAAATAATTTTATTCTATGGAATTTGGGCGAATCATTTTTAGAAAAAATGGAAATTGGCGAATCTTTTTTTGGGAAAAACCATGGAAAATTATCCCATTGGAAAAATTCAGCCCCTAAAATCATATATGATTACCTCCTTGAACCCCTCTTAGACTCTCCTAGACATTCCCCTCTATTGTGGATAAATCAACCCCCATATATGTTCATATTAGCAGCTTCTGGTATCACATTATAATTATGATCTGAAATGATATTTTAAAGACTTGGTTAAGAAATTTGCATGAGTTGATTTACCATTTAGAAATTAAAGAGAAGAAGAATATTTAATGAAAGAATGTTGCAGCCATCATAAAGAATGCAGAATAGAAAATGAACATTAAGAACAGAAAACCATAACGCCAAAACTTGTTAACAGAGTTCAGCAAAGTTGCCTACGTCTCTGGTCTTTTGTCTCAATGGGGGATACTTTCTTATTAATATTAAATGCTTCAAAATTACATAAAAATTATTTCAATTAGATTACAAATTGGTATGGCTATGTTCTTCTCGACCTCATGAATGCAACAGAACTGATGGCACTAAAAAAGGCTGAGTGTAGATCTCAGAAATGGCCCCCAAAATTTAGCTAGTTCGTTGGCTTCTCTACATAAAAGTTTTTGTTCTGCATATTTTAGCATCTATTTAGCATCTATCTGGACCTTGATCAAATGGTAAATATTTTGGTTAAAAAGAAAGAAGTCGAGTGGTAAAATATCAACCACCCTCAACTCTTGGCATTAGATCTGCATAAAATATGGTATGAATATTTGTAATATGGCTAAAAATAACCATTATCCAAAGTTTAGACCCACTTTTCATATGATTTGAATCTCTCACTTTATGGGCTTTGACCCACCTGGCATAACACAGCCATATATGGTTTATTTAAACCATATAATTCCAACCAAAACACTTTTATAATTCATTTCCATTATGGGTAATAAAATATGAGTTTGGGATTTGAAATATGGTCAAATATTCCTTGGAATTTGATGCTTTTAATAAGGGATAAAATATATGGTTTTTAAAAACAACCATATAACTGTATAATAATATCCCCAACCAATATATATCTTCGTGGAATAATTTATGGTATATTGGCATGTAATATGTCATAACTTTGAAGTTAAATGCTATATTTGGTTATGTTGGTTATAACATATATCATATAAGTGTCAGCACATTTAATGGTCAATCAACAAATAACCATATCTCAATAATTAATAATATGTCACACAATATAGAAAGCACCAAAATTGCCATAGTGGTTAGCACATGGAGTGGAGTCCTTTTTGCTCGAAAGGTTGCAAGTTCAAATCTCTCGACGGATAGATAGAACCAATTTTTGAACAATGCCCATTTGGCCTAATCAGGGTGCCATGTGGCACCACTGCATTGGGCCACATGTCGAGCCACCATAGTTTCATACATGTTGAGTCACCAACCCAGCCACCAGTCTAGTCACCTGCCTTGCCACATGTCTTCCTCACAGCTATGCCACGTGTTAGTCTATACCACTAACACATCACTACCTGTCACTACCACATGTCAATCTTAGAAGCTGCCACATCACCCTTTGACCAGTTGAATTTTTACCTATTTATGCAAAACTTTAGAATGCGATAAATTTCGCATATGGAGTCCATTTTTAAAAAATAATATATTGTCGAAATCAACACGACGAGCACTATGAGATGGCATTAGTTTTGTCTGAATCCGAGAACTTTGAATTTTTGGCCTTTTTGGATTCATTTGGATCAATTTATTAAAATAAGAAATACAATTCACATAATACATTGTTTGGAAAGAACCATATTCATATCTACATTATGCATAAATTAAATTATGTATTATAGTGGAGATGTTATTGTTCATCTGCACACTCTCCTTACTAGCAGGTGGGATTGATTCAATGCAAATGTTAGTGGGTTTCTCTTCTGCACACTCTTCTTACTGGAAGGTGGGGTTGATCCAATGCAAATTTAAATGGGTTGATACTTTGCACACTCTCCTTATGGACAAGTGGGTTCAATCAATGCATTTTTCAGCGAGTTTGGAGTAGGTTTATTTGGCCAAGAGTTTGGCACCATAGTGTGTTTTTTATGTTTGAATTTTGTTTTTTTATTTTTGTTTATTTTTTATTTGTTATTTGTTATTTCTTGTAATATAATTTATATTTAAATTTGTATATAATGTGTTATATACTTATATATAACCCCTTTAACCCCTAAAAACCCCTAGCCACTAAATCCCCTAACCCCTCAATCCCTAACTCCTAACCCCTGACCCTAAACCATGTCCACCAAAAAATATTTTATGTGTTAAACCTTGTAATGGATACCATATGACACTTGTAGCTCAAAGATTCCATTTAGGGAATGGGTAGTGTTTTTGGAGCATGAATACAGTTCCTATTACTACAAGGAAAAGACCATGTAGCGAAGTTTTTTGCGAACGCCCCTATAAAAATAGCCCAAAAATCTGTTTATAGCAGATGATACTAGTGGAGGTGAGCGAGTAGAGGTTTTAGCATATGTTTTACGCTAGTGATTTTATAAGTACATAACACACTGGTGTGCTTTATACAACAAGAAAATCGGTTCCCTCAAAACTAGCGCATTGTAGCAGGTTTATTTCAAATAAAAAATTATTATTCGGTGCACTACGGAAATAATCACACCGAGGTGCACAATTGCTATAAACAATTGTGCACCGTTGCAAGGTTATTTTTTTTAATTTTATATATGATGGTGCACTACTTAAATAAGTGCATTGGGACAGACTGTTTCTCCCAAACAATGTTGCATAGTGGATAGGTTTTCGAAAAAAATATAAATCAGTGCCCTCAGTAAATAAAGATGCACCAGTGCAGCTAATTATTTAGAGCATTGTACAAGTGTCAAATAAAAGAATATATATCGTCCATAATCTTAATCATACATAGATGCTAGTAGAGAGAGAAGCAGCAACAGCAGAGGGTTGACCTGTACAATGTTTTACAGGATTGAGAGGTGAGGGAGAGGGAGAGGCAATTTTGTTTTCATTGAGAGGCAATCCGATTTTATTTTCATTCACCAAGAACTAGCGAATTTTTCATACAATATTACAATAATGCTACATTCGAACGCCATTAAAGAGGCATGTACTTACTCAAGTCCATGTTCCTTGATACTTAAAGGTTCGTTTATTAGTTATAAATGAGAACCTAGATTTTTTTATGAGTTAATGCTAGCATTTCTATCAAATCCAGAAAAGACGTTACCACTGACTCATCTTGGCCAAGGCCTGCACAACATGAACGTTTTAAATTTACATGGTATTTGAACCAAACACTTACACAAGTTGGTATTAATGATTCGTTTGATCTGTTGATTAGTTGTATGTACCATTAAATAATATAGGATATGTGGTTATTTTCAAAAAATTTAAAAGAAATTGTTTTACAGTTATATTTTTGTGGTTAATTGTCACCTTCTATCAAGGGAAATTAGTCATTTCATATTCCTTTGATGGTGCATTTATTAATAAATAAAGCCTCAGTGTGGGTTATATACCAGACACATTGATGCTCGCAAAACTAACGCACCATAGTAGGATTATTTAAAAAAATATATACTCTGGTGCGCTATGGAAATAACGTTGCACCGGTGTGCAAAGTTTCTCTAAAAAATGGTGCGTTGTTACAAGGGTATTTTTAAAATTTTATATATGATTGTACACTACTTAAAAAAGTGCACCAGTATGGACGTTTTCTCCCAAACAATGACGCACCGTAGTAAGGTTTTCGAAAAAAAATATAATTTGGTGCTCTAATTAAATGAATATGCACTAGCCAAGTGTTGAATTAAAATAAATTATTGGCCATAATCTTAATCATGCAGAGACATCAGCAAAGAGAGAAAAAGTAGAGGGTTAACCAGCACAGTGTTTTATGGGATTGGGAGGCGAGGGAGAGGGAGAGGGATTTGTTTCCTGGGTGTTTATGTGAATATTTTTGTCTTAATTTCAACTGTAAAGACTTGAGTCTAAAGTATAGGCATTTCAGCTGTAAAGACTTGAGTCTAAAGTATAGGAATTTCAACTGTAAATACTTGAGTCTAAAGTATAGGCATCTCATTTGTAAAGACTTGAGTCTAAAGTATAGGCATTTCAGTTGTAAATACTTGAGTCTAAAGTATGGTGATCTCTTTGATGATGATAACCTTGATCTTGTCGTCAATGTTCATAGCCTTGATCTCGTCAATGATCATAACCTTGATCTCACCGTTGATCCTAACCTTGATCTTGCTGATGATCATAACCTTGATATTGTCATCAATGATCATAACCTTGATCTTGTTTTCAATGATCATAACCATCTCTCAAAATCCTAATCTATAATCATTGTTCATTTATAATATAGTTGGGAGTTCACCAAATCCTTGAGTCTATAGCATACTCAGTCTAGCAAAATCGTAGTCTGTATTACTGACAATTTATAATCTATATTAATTGCTAATTCATAATTGTTTGTGATTATGATGACTATACTATTTTAAGATAATATAAGATTAATATATTATTTTATGTGCAAACAAATACTCAGATAACTTTTAAAGCATAAATAAATACCAGTGTGTTACATCAATAACCGCACCATAATAGTGTTCTTTAAAAATTCTCTGGTGTGCAACTTAACACGAGAAGCACCAATGCACTATTAGTAGAGCACACCATTATATGGTTAAATAAAAAACATTTACACACCAATGTAGGTTAGTGTCAAAAAATACATTCTGGTGCACTCCATTGTATCATACGCACCAATGCGCACCAGTGCTCCAATATGGAGCACCGTGTTAGGGTTAATTTCCAAATTTATGTGGTGCGCTATGTAAAATCGGTCACACCGGGGAATCTATTATTATACCGCACTGTTTCATGCTTAAAAAAATATTTCACACCATTGTAGTTTTTCAAAAAATGTATGAAGGTGTTCTATGTAGTAGTAAATGCACTGGTGCACACACATGCCCAAAAACATGTGCATCATTCTAGGCTTGTTTTTTTTTTAATATATAACCGATGCACTCAGTAAACATGTATGCCCGAGTGTTGTTGGTCATCGGGCGCACCAGAACGGGGTTTTATAAAAAAACAAATCTGATGGTAAAAATCATTTTTACCATTTTCAGTGTTGTAGAGCTCAAAAGCATCGGTGCAACCTTTGCCTATCTAAAGCACCCTGTCGCCAATTCCTTCCTTGTTTTTCTTCCTTTTGTCTGTTGCTCGGTGCGTGAATTTTGAATTTTTCCAAATGGTGGGAAAATTTGGTTTTTTTTAGTACGTCGCAACCATGCCTCCTCGACAACAAAATGTCTAGGTAATGTCCTTATTTCTTCATAACTTAAGTTTTCACCAAATCAAAATTTAAAATTGAGTAAAATTTTAAGTGTAAAAAAAAATAAAAAATGCACAGTGTGTTTGAAGCGCTCAACTCGCACCGCCTACAGTGCAACCTATAAATTTACAGAGCGCACCATGTACCTTGTTACCTTTATCGGCAACACGTTGGTAAACATAAATGCACTAACACATTCATTTAACAACACACCAAAGAAAATTATATAACCGATAGGGAGGTGTATCAAAGTATAGATAGCGCATAGGGTCATTAAAGTACATGGTGCACTGCCCTTATTAGATATATTTTTACACTATGCATTTGTAAATGTGTGCACCATAGAATTCATGTTTACCAAATTCACCACTAAGAAATGTAACATTGTGTTGCGGTGCACGCAGTAAATGTTTTAGTGGCACCGTACATGGTGCAATAGTAACAACCGAAATGCACCGCAAAAAGTAATGTACTTGGAAATTTGGAAAAGTTTGTGTGATGGTGCATTGATGTTCATTACACTCACTGGTGTGTGTAATTAACGCATGCGTGTATTAAGATTTTTTATTTTTTTTTGGTTTAAGCAGTGTGTAGGATAAATGTAACGCATCGGTGTGTATGTGTTGTAGTGTAGCGACCCGATGTTGTACTATTTTATAATGCACCACATAACATAGTAGAATATATTGTGTTCAGTGCGTTACTTTACACTGAAACACCATGGACGGTGTTCACAATATATAGACACCACCTACGGTGCATGATTTTTTTTTGAGTGCACCAGTAATGCAATTAACTTATTTTTTGAAGGAAGTTATTTTTCCTTATCAATAAATAAATTTTCCATCCAGTAGATTTTTTTTATGTTATATGTATGAGTGAGGCTGATTTATTTCATATGTTAATCATGAAAAGACATGATAAAAGAGAGCATCAGCGGCAGTAGGAATAGAGTTTGGACATGTACAATGTTGTACGGGAATGGGAGGCGAGGGAGACGGAGAGGGATTTGTACCCTCACCCTATTACTGCAAAAACTCATGTTCTCTTGAGGAGTGTAGGCCTCATTAAGTACTATCATGAGGCTACATCCATGAAGGGGCACTCTGGCTTGTTGATGCATCTGATTCATCGATGGGGTGTCCATCGATGAGTTTTATGTTTGGGTCCTGATTAGTGGTACCATCCCACTAAGGAGGATATTTATTTTATCACTGGTCTATCCAGGAGAGAGGAGGATTTTCCCTAGTTCCCAAATGTCCCAGTAGGTGTCATAGAAGAGAGTCATCACATGTACTCTCAAAAATATATTGGGGTTGATGTACATTGCCTAGCTAATTTTTCAGGTGTCTAGTGAAAAACTATGGATCACTTCTTTCGGTGCAGAGAAGGTTAGGTGCCTCTCATTGTTAGTGACAACCATAGTACACTTTACCAATGATGGGTACCGCATTAGTTTCCCTATTTTGTATTATGTTTATTCTTTGGGACAGAGGCCATGATGTATTAGATGGTCTGCCATTTTTTTGTGGCAGTTTTGTATATCTCTAGATAGATGTCATGCTATGATACATGGGAGGTTGAACTTCCCTTTTGCTTCAGAGTTGTTTTGTTTAGTTTTTGAGAAGTTTCCAGAGACGAGGCCTACTTTTTTCTATCATCTTTCTAGGCCGAGGACTAAGGTGTGGATGCACATGTGGGGGGAGATCATTCCCAATATGGGTCAGTCGAAGTTTTCGGCCAAGATTTCCACAGACACATTGGGGCTACTATCCAGTGAGGAGGATCACATGTTCATCATGGTGTCATGTCCTTACACGGGTTTGGATTGGCAAGAATGTTCGAACATCCTCTTCATAGTAGATGAGCCACCAGATGATAGAAGTGATATTTGTGTTTTGTATAAATTAATCTAGTTTCATTTCATTGTCTTACTTAATTAGAAAACAATTAATTCTAACACGTTCTTTAGCTTGTTTTATTAAATTGTTTAATGAATTAACTGTGTAATCATTGTTTTGTACTATATATTTTGTAGATATTGGCACTTTAATTGGGGACATGTCTCCTCCCCTAAAATATGATGATGAAGAGATGATTCCTAAGGCCATGGCGGGTCAGGGTCCTCGGGTGCAGATACCCGACGACATACGTTGTAGGTCTGATACTTGATTCAGGTTGGAGTTGGGAAACCAACTCTCTGCACTTTTGACTGAGGTGGGAGTCTTTCCTACCCTGATGTGAGACATCAGGGAAGATCCTATTCTCTTGGAGCTTTGGAGGGAGATGACGCATGATATGATGCCTCTTATGCATCATATCATTGAAGCTGCCATGCTACTAGTAGCGAGGAGGGATCCCGATGATAGGAACAACTCTTCTTCTAGTATGGCCCATTCATCCAGTACCCCATATATTTATGAGGGTGGTCATGATCATCCTTCTCCACATCCTCCTCCTCATTTATCTCACCCAGATCATGAGGAGGCAGAACATATTCCTCCTCCTCCTCCTGCTTCACCTCACCCAGATCATGAGGAGGCAACACATATTCATCCTCCTCCTCTTTCACCTCACCTAGATGAGCATACCACACCTATTCCTCATGCTCCTCTTTCACCTCACCTACATGAGCAAGTAGGACCTATTCATCATCCATCATCTTCCACTACAGACCAGGCATCCACTATTGTTGTAGATATGTAGATTATTCCATTGGTTGGACCAAATATGTTATAGTATTTATTTGACTTGTCCATGCAGATTATTCCACTGGTTGGACCAGATATGTTATAGTAGTTATTTTAATTGTCCATGATTATATATATATATATATATATATATATATATATATATATATATATGGTGTTTTTTTTCTCTTGATCATGTTGATGACGTACTTAATTTATATGTTCATTTTGATGTGTATATTGTTAGGTCATGTTAGATATGTTTGTTAAATGTGCTTGATAGATGTGTATATTATAACATTGTTCATTAGACATGCATTTTTCATGTTGATCATGATGATATACTTAATTAATTTATATGTTGATGTTGATGTGTACATTTTTAGGTCATGTTATATATGTTTAACGTTAAATGTGCTTGATAGATGTGCATGTTAAATTATGCTTGTTATATGTGTGTGATGATGATGTTAGAAAATGTTTGTCTTTTGTTAGATGGGATAACAATGATGATCCCTGTTAAATTATTAGATATGTGTGCTAGCTAATTAATGGCGTTTATATGTGCTAGAGGTATATATAATTAAATGATGTTAGCTAGCAAATATAAATGTGTATTTTAGATGTTGTTTATGTTTGTTATAAGATGGTTATCATCATCATGTTTATTTTTATAAATTACAAAGTGCAATATCGTTGAAACTATGATTGTAAAATTCAAACTATAATTACATAGATAGTTCATTATACATATTCATTCTAACTAAAACAAAACTTCAAAAAACAAATTACATATGAATAAATATTATTTTCCATTGTAATAATTACTCTTTTTTAATAGACTATTCTACACTAAAAATTGTTATTATAAAAAGTTATGATCTCCAATGATAAGCATTCTATTGGCTTTAAAATTTTGTGGATGCAAATCTTCTTATTGTTATTTTTGTTATTATTTTGTAAGTTAATTGCTATCAAATTTTAAAGTACGTCATTAATTGTGGTTTTACTCAACATTGGGGGCATAATTTTATAAATATTTTCAAAAGCAGTGATAAAAGTATGTAAACTAAAAAACACTACTTTAGTTAAAAAAACAAATTATCACAAAATCATGTTATAAATTAAATTTTTTAATTATAAACCACATTGTTTTGTTAATCTTACTTTTAAATCTACAGAATAAATGAAACATAAACTCAGTTTTTGAATCATCATGTTAACATATCCTCAAAAATGTTATACTATTAAATATGCATATCAACCATATCATTACATCTAATTATATCAACATAAAAAGTAGAATTCCATATCCCATTAAAAGTTCAACTAGACATTTAACATTTTTTAGGATTTCACAATTGGAAATACTTAAAGCAAATGAAACATTTTTAAATATATGCAACGACATATAAATATGTTCAAATAACAATTTTTCCATGCAATCAAAAATAATTTGAAAGGTAGCATCAAACTGACTATTAACCAACTAAAATTGTTCAAATATTTGTTATAATTAACTTCACATTTCCTATGTCAGAAGATGAATAAAAAACAATATAATTATCAAAATAAAGAATATAATAAAATTATACAACAACAATATTAAAGATGAAATAAAACATGTACATATCACTCTCAATTGTCATTGCCCTCATTATCTTCCTTTCTTAGCATGATAACATTGTTGTTCTCAAAAATATGTTTTGATCTAGGGTCATGTCTTAATAAGAACCACCAATACCTATCCAACACATCCGGGTAAAAAAACACTTGGTTGCAGTGTTTTGGGAAAACATAAGGCTCCTTAGATTCATCCCACATATTTCTAGAGTTGATACATATCATCCCACTATTGTGATCTTCCTTTACATTATTCCGATCAAAGGTGTCCCACCACTTGCACCTAAAAATAACACATTGGAAAGAAGAGAAATCCACCTGAATGATCTCTTGTATATTTCCAACATAACCCAAGGTCCCTCGTATTAGTTTTCATTGTGGTGGATAGAATGACTATATTGGTCGAACTCAAATTCCACTCCACAGTGTTGCATCATGCATCCATCATTGACATCCTATGTGCGAAAATGATTTCCATATGCCCACGTAGATGGGAACAAATGCACCTATAAAAAAAGTGAAAAAATCACAGTGTCATGTGTTTAATAAGTCGACCAATAAAATATAAAATATATATGTTATATTTCAAAGGTGCATTTAAATTTTACAAAATGTACAGAAAGAGATTATTACCGAGTTGTTGCACCCAATCCCTATGTTTAGTGCATCCTCTTCAGCACGTGGGTAATGACCGGATGCATTGTATTTCTCTATGACTTGGTCAACAACCCAACTGTTGGGGCATATCACTAGAATATTTTATTTTAAATGATCAAGATAAGGCATGCTTCTACCATTCAACCATCTAAATTCTTTCATGTCATTGTCCCATTTCCTCCTCTTTTGTTCGTACAATGCGACCCACGATTGTGTTGCCTCTGAATTGTAAAGAATTAATTTATTGATGGCATCAATTTATGAATTCGATGATATATATTCATGAAATAAAACCGACATATAGTACATATCATATCAAAATATACATTATGAATTTTAATGTGAATAGTTATTGTGTAGAAATTTCACAAACGATAAGTCACTTAATCTTTATCAAGCACATTTTTCTATTCATTTGCATAAGCTCCCCTTCTCTTTTGTATTCATCCCTTTCGTCGTCCCAAATAAATGAACCTGGTGTGTTGTCGATCTTCTTGATGTACTCATTGGCATAATAGAAAGACTGATATGATATGTACCCCTCTGCCATAGACCCCTCCAGTTTTTCCCTTTGTCGAACAAATCCTTTCAATTTATTCATGTACCTCTCTAAGATGAACATTAAAAGAAAGGATACCACTCCAACTAATTCAACCTCATCTACTAGGTGAATTAGAAGATGAACTTGCAAGTCCATGAAACTTGTCTGCAGTTCCTTCTCAAACGTACAAACAATCTCAACTATCTCTTGACGCCACTGTGGAATGTTAGCCATATGAATCTCCTTTGATGTGATCCAATGTACAAATGAAGATAATTTAGATATGGAATGTCATAGGTCCTGGGGGAATTCATGGTTCACACACCCACACACTGGCATAGGATAATGACACTACAAAGTAAACACATACAAAATTAATTATGTTTATCCCATAGAATGAATTTATAAAACAAATAATAAAATCATGTTTTTGACATACGTATTCTTAGAAGGTTCAAATGGTCATGTGATTTTAACCTCGACAAATGGTATTCCATAGTGAATCTACGTCGTAATGAAGACCCGTATAAAGAAGGCACCTTCACACCAAATATAACTTCCTTTGCCAAAGAAAGATCAACTTTCTTCAATATCCATGGGACATCACATTCTTTGAAAGACCAAGAGGGACCAACATCTCCTCTACTTTCTTTTCTTGGCCAATGCTTATTTTTAATTTTTGAAGAAATAAGATCTCTCCTAACAACCAATGTGTCACTTTATTTTGATGATATGTGCCTTCATAAATAAGATGAAACATTTTTAAATATATGCATGGGATCTAGTAAGTGAGAAATATTAAGATGTTCCCAATATGGGAGCTCATAAAAGACAAATTTATTTTTCATCCCAATGGGAAATTTCTCAACATAGGTGTTGAAGAATTATGGATCATCAAACACAGGCTCCCCATTTGATTCGAATATTTTTGTAATATCCTTCTCCATATCTCTCTCATATTCTCTAAGCCATTTTGTTGGTGTCATTATTGCAAGGCTTTGGGCTCTCTCTGGTTTACCATTGAAAGTGGATGTTACTCTTCTATAAGGGTGTTGTTCTGGGAGGAATACCCTGGAGCAGTCATACACTGGCTTTCATAGGTGGTTGGACCACCTAGCCTATAGAGAAGGTCCACAACATTTACATCCATGATATCCTTTTGTTACAAGACCTATGAAATTATTAATGTATACAGTAGAGTATGTTAGTGTCAAAGTCCATAATAGTCGCAATGAATTAAATATGCCAAAAAATATTGATACGTATATAAACAAATCAATAAACATGTAATTTACCAGAGTAAACTCCTAATCCTGGAAAATCATGTCTGGTGTAAGAACATATGCCATACAACATAAAATTCCTCTCTATTTTGATGGGTATTGATACATCATATACATGTATCCATTCCCATCATTTATTCAAATCATCTACTAATGGTTGTAGGTAGAAATCCATATTCTTCACTTGTATTCTACCAGGGACTATAAGAGCCAACATAATATGTTCACTCTTCATGGACAACCATGGGGGGGTATTGTTATTGATCACTACTACAGGCCAAACAGAATATTTGGTGTTTTGGATGGAATATGGGTTGACGCCATACATGGTTATGATGAGTCACATACTTCGTACTTCATCCTTGAATTGTTCGATCCATGTATCCTATACATGCTTCGTGGCTATTGAATATGTTTGGATTCGCATAACTCTCGACTCACTTATGTGTGAGGCGTTCCATCCTTGCAGCATAGCTAATTATTTGTAATGAAAGAGCCTTTAAATCCTTGGGATTATAGGTATGTCCCTCAATATCTTATGAGGAGGACCATGTGATTTACCCTTTTTATTTGATTTATGATATATGTCATGCCCACATTTCATACATATACCTTTGTCTGCATATTCTCCTCTATATAGAATATAATCATTCGAATATGCATGATATGATATGTATTCAACACCCAATATTTTCAACATTTTCTTTGCCTCTTCGCAGCTATCGGGAAAGAAATTATCACTCAAAAGAACCTTATCTTTGAATGACCTGCAGTTAGTGGGAAATAGAAATGTACAATGTTATTTAACGTTCATAAAATCGATCGTTTTTAATGTTGATTGTGTTACAAGATTTCTCAAATTATAAGGGACTTAATGATGATTCGTTACCTGAATATTGTCAAGAAACATGTGTTTGACATGCCAAAATTTTCTTTCAAGTTGTACAGTAACATTTTTGTCCTCGGTTGGGTAGACTTTGACTGACTAGGTCCAAAGAGAGGGATGTTGGAAGTAGATTTCATACTTTCAAATAAGGTATCAATGAGATGAGCATCATCCCCTCACTCATCATTCTGGAATGCATCTAAAAACATTGTCTCCATGGTAGTTGTATCCCATGAATAATCATCCATACCAACCTCTATTTCATTGACTCCATTGCCAACTTGTGAAGAACCACTATTGTTGTAGTCATTCCTAATTGGTGAATCTGGACGTAGTGGGAATTGAATAGGTGGTTGATTCAACCATTCTTGGTATGCTTCCTCTCTGAGTTATTCTCTTATTAGAGCCTTCTCTCGATTTGACATTGTAGTGGGGTGCAACGGAAGATGATAGGTAGGTCGCTCATCATGACTAGAATCTTAATTTCAAAAATATTGAATATTAGTACATCAATGATATTAGTAAGCACAATGCAACTGGTTCATTCAAATCACATTATACAAGATAATTATTACCATCGTTGACCCAGGATTGCGGCTGGAAGATGGCATGTTACTATTAGCATGTTCATCTACCAACTTCTTTCAGTTTGTTTCTCCTGATAAGAGATTATGACGTATTTGAATTGGTACTGGAAGATTATCTGCATCCGAACTTGATTATGAATCAGGATCCTGCAAATTTGGACACTTTTTTATTTAGATTGACATGGATAACAAAAATAAATTCAATTAAATAATCGAAATATAAATAAAATCTGAACTTACTCGAGATGGAAAGGGAGAAATCCACGATGGACTTTGAGCAATATGGAACGGGATGGAATTTGAAGAATTGGCCACTTGACATTGTAAGCTTCTCTCCTTGCATTTGAGCAAAATCAATAGTAAATTGTTTTAAGAATAAGGCGACTTTAAGCAAAAAATGTATACTATCATTTACTTCAAGACATGTGGATGCATCATGAAAAATAATTTAAGATGAATATAATATTTTGTGTGCAAATAAAATTCAAAAAACTTTGAAAACATAATGGTTTGTTACTGTAACAAACACGCATTGGTGAGTCTATAACATTGTAAAGCACCGGGCGTTTATATACGCATCGCACCGGTCCCATGAATTCAAATAATAAAAAAATTAATTATCCAATATTGGTGCTCCAAAAATTTAAAATGCATTGGTGTGTCGTATACATATTAGCACTAATGCGTTAAAGTAATAAATGCATCGAAGTTTCAAAAAAAAATGTTAAAAAAAAAGTGCGACTTTGTTTTTTACAATTGTAAAATGAGCAAGAATTTAAAATCTAATTTCATAAATTCATTTAAATAGTAAAAACCTATTCACTGTTTCATTATTTTACCAAAATTTACAGTGGAAATATTTTCAAGAGAATCATATCGGACAACACTATGGAGAAACAGAATACTTTAGAACAACATGATTTATTCAGAAGATCAGAATTTGAAGGTAACTATGGTAATTCATTTAAAACATTTTTCATAAATTCTTTCATGGGTATTAAGCTATTCAATATTTTATTATTTTTCCAAAATTTATTGGGTACAGATTTGCAAGAGAGACATACAGGGGAGCATTGTGGAGCAACAGATCAATACTTTTGAAAGTAGAGTTAGTCATAAGAACAAAATTGGAAGGGTATGTTAATTCATTCAAAACCATTTTGGAGCAACAAAATTATTCAGAAAATCAGAAATCGAAGGGTTTTGTGATTCAAAAAAAAATAATAATAATAAATAAAATAAAATAAAAAATAAAAAATAAAAAAAATTGCATACTTACCTTAAGCCCTTGTTTCTTCTTGTTTGTGTGACTGAAAAACTTCAATTTAAGGTTTAACTCCCTCTATCACTTCATAATTATATCTTTTCATTTTAGGTTTTTAAATTTAATGGGTTTATCTTTCCATATAAAAGGCATTCGACATGTGATGCATCATATCCAAACCCTCGTGGCGCTCTCACATTTTTTTTAAAACAGTTTCGGGTAATCGGTGTGTCTTATATAATATAGTGCACTGGTGCGCTTACAGATACAAATGCATTGACTATGCCGCAAATAATCAAAAAATATTGTTCATGAATGTGTAAATTTATTTGTTTATGGTATTTTTGTTTTTTGTTTTTTTCAATTGGAGCGGTGTTGTTAACAATACTTATAGCACCGTTGTAATTTAATGTTTTTTTAAATATTTTTTTATCGGTGCATTTTTAACATTAAACGCATCGGTGTTGTTAACGATATATTGTGCACCGCTCTAATTTAGTGTTCTTTTAAAAAACAATTATAGCGATATTTTTTATAACATGTAACACACCGGTGCTTTAATATTAATACAAAGCACCGGGATACTTTTTTTGGTGAAAATTATGTGATCTATTTATAAAATATATTTAATATCTTATGTATTGAATGGTACAGGTTGTATATAGATAAAAAAAAAAAAATGTATGAGAATAGTTCAAGTAACAAAAATTCTGATAGATATAAAGATAGTGCATCCAAAAAGGAAAAAAGGAAAGTTCTTTGTAAATTCTATACAAAATTAATATGTTAAAAAGGCAAGTTCTTTTTAAATTCTATAAAAAATTAATATGTTTGAACTATATGTAAATTTAAATAATATGTATTGGTTAGTGTGTGTGTCTTGCATATCCATAAAATGAGGAAGCTCGATAAGATTCTTTGTGATCTAAGTGCAAAAGAGTGTAAAAGCTTGATGGAAAAATTGCAAAAGGATGAACCATGTGAATGAAAAAATGCTATTCAATATGAGTTTTTTTTTAATTTTCATTGATTTTTTACTTAAAAATATTAGCTAACATGTTCAAAACAATCTATTAATTCACATATGTTTAATGTTCTATAGTTGGGACCAACAACAAAGGAAAAGAATATCGTCCTAAGAAAATAAAATTACAAAAGATGTAAATGATGATGAATTGGTCCTTAGCTCATCTAGAGTGGTGTTGGAAGTTAATGAAAAGAGGGGGGACTTTTACAAAACTATGAGGGATATAGTGGAATGAACGTATAGACATACTTTCCACTTACAATACAGAAATCAATCCAATGATTCGAAGAACCAGGTTATATCTAAACTACAGGAAGCATTTCCAAAGCAATGGTCAATGAGACATGTTAGATTTGCAATAGCAAAAACATACAAAAACAAAAAATAATCATTCAAAAAGTAATATTCATAAAAATTATTTTCTAGAATATGTATATATTACTACAAATCATTCCTAATTTATTAATATCAATCTTGTTATATTTAGTTTTCATATATCAACATAAAAATATTTAATTGTCATGTTACTTTTTTCAAGAAGATTGTGAAAATCTCAAAGGATCAAAGAGTTGATATCTCAAATATGCCAGTAGGAATGTCAAAAAAAGTGTATAAGGAGGTGGTAAAAGAAATGGACATAATTGCATCACAGGAGGAGCCATCTCAACAACAATGTGCTTCAAATGTATGAAATCATTGAATTTTTCTATTAGGTACATATAAATAAATAATTTAGCATTAATTATTAATTTTCAAGTATTTTCTTGCAAAAAAGAAAACAAAATGGAACTCATTCAGCACATATAACAAGACGACAAGGAAGAAAAGGGTTGATAGAAAAGTTTGTGAGTAATTGTTATTTCCTTATAACATTAACTTAAGATTTCATTTTTGTATATTTTAAGTTGTTTTACAACAACCATCCTTGAATGTCTTTGAACAGGTGCTAGCATACAAAGAAGATCCATCGCAAGAATTGATTGACATTGGGCTAAGTAAGGGTTGTGAGTATATGTTGGCATATCAAAAATTAATTGTGGAATTTGTTAGTATCTATGCTGTTTTAGTTCTCTCATTTTATATTTAATGGAACCAAAAAAATATTTTGTATTAAATCTATAATTTATTATGGGGTATATTAAAACTGTAGGAAACAAAGTATGGAAATGTTCAAACATAAGAGTTGTTGACACAAGGCATGAGATTTGATTTTGAAAAAATGTGTATCATCCAGGACTCGATTCTTTCTATGGTATGTCATTTTTCAATTTGCATTCATGTATATTATTTATTTCAAATTTCATTAATCTCACCAATGCAGATACACTCATTACACTTTCTTTTTATTTTTGTAGATGGAATAATTTGAAGAAGAGGAAAACAATCGAGTCAATCAACAAAACATTCGATCAAATAACCCAAGTCATGGAAGTAGCTCGAGCACATCTGACAACAGTTACCAAAAAGGGTCCCATTTTGTATGAAAAAGAGCCTCTTATTCATATATAATAAAATATTTTTTGTTTTATTCTTTTGTGTTGTCCAATGTTCCTGTGAAATGTTACATCGTTGAATAAATATATGGATGATTAAATATTATAACGAAGAGATGTGAACACTGATGATATAACAAGATAATCCAAACATCATATCTAAATGCACTAATAAAAATTTAATTTATATGGATACTATTATAAGATATATGTCAATTTGTTGATAAACAATGGAATTTAAAAATATCAATAATTGTGCATTGTCATAGGTCGATGCTTCTGAAAAGAGAAAATGAAAATCGGTGCATTCAATGATAAAAATAATCAGGGCCTTTAATTATAACATGCACCGGTGTTGTAACATAATACACACCAGTGCTGACATAAATTGAAAAAGCATCGATATTAATCATATTTTAACCAAAAATTATAATAATAATACGGCTTATCGATCCATTCAATTTATAAGCGCATCGGTGCTTCTCTTTCATGAGTCCGCATCGGATCCTTCTCGACATCATGCACCGGTCCTGTTTGTTTTTTAATGCACCGGTGCATGTTATCATTGATTTTCCCGGTGCTTTATTCCTATTAAGGCACTGGTGCGTTTATGTTTATAAGAGCACTGGTGCCCCATATTCCTTGGACATCCCCAATGCTTTGGTTGACATGTAAGCACCAGGGCTTTAAGTTCAATAATTCATCGGTGCTCAGTATAATAGATTTGACTGGTGCATTATTTTTATTAAATCATTGGATTGCATTTTGTATAAACATATCGGGGCTCCAATATTTTAGGACTCGCTCAGTGCCTATTGTGCAATGTAGGCATCGGTGCATTAATGTTTTAAGAAGACTGATGCATATGGTCTGTGAAGTGTACTGTGTAGAAAAACATCTTCTACAACCTCCGCCCACCCAAAAAAATTTAGTTATAATGAAGTTCCATTATAATCTCCGCAAAACCATCCACTACCAAAAATGGATGTTTTCATGGAGGTTTTTTTGACATTTTTTGTCAAATTTTTAACACTAAAATCCTCGGCTATAACCTCCGCTAGAGGGTATTTTCCTTGTAGTGTATGGTGGATGAGGGTGGAGGGTTAGAAAGTTACCAAGGTTAGTGGGTGGAGGTTTAAAAAGTTGTGGTAGATTATCAATATTGACTGATAGTTAAAATCAATCATCACATGCTCAAAATGGGTTAGGAGGTTATAGGTTGGTGGGTTATGAGAGAAATCAAGGTCATTGAATTCTAACCAACTAATGATACATATAAGAAAATGAAATTAAACTTAACAACACATAATTAACACATATAAGAAAATACTTTAAAGAGAATAAATCATTGAAAATATATAATGACAAACCTCGACCTACATTTCAACAATTCAATATCATTGATATTCTTCTTCATCCAACTCCACATATGTATCATCTGATTCGGAATCGATAATGAAAGGATTGGGCATAGAAACATCATCATCAATGTCATTTTTGATAATTTCATCATCAATATGATCATAAATAACATTGTCATCTACATCTAGCTCAAGTTCTTTGTCTTCTTTGTCTAACACAACTTCTTGATCCTCTGCATCATCTTCTTCTTCAATATTATCTTCTTTCACTACATTATACTTTACAAACCTTTGTCTTGGATAATATCTAATAATATATGACCAACCCACTTTACCTGGAACCTCTTAGTAAAATACATGCTCACATTGGCTTGGAAGAACATAAGACTTAGTACTCGACTCAATTGTTCTTGTATTAACCATGGTAAATCCATTAGCAGGCTCAATAAAATTTCTTTCAGGATCATGTTCATTCATCTATAATATGTACCATTTGACCTCGAACAAGACTAATTTAAAGGATTTAAATTCACAGTAAAGTATATCATTCAAATACCGATAGTATCTATTTTTAGATACCTTTGGATGCCTATCACTTCTAGAGGAAACATTAGTGACCTAAAAGGATGAAGTTATCCCACAATCAAAGGTTTTCTTCTTGTCATCCAATTTTTTGTTGTAAAAATTATGGAAATTTCACCACATAGCCTTATGGTGTTTCAATTATGCCGAATGTTATCACCATTTATTCGCACACCTAGCCCAAAAGGTTGAGCCTTACCGATATGCACCATCATAGTCCCTATATCAATTTCCATACACACTTTCACACCATTATTCCCTTACATAACTCAGGAAAACCATTTTTTCCTAATTTATTTCACTCAATTAAAACCATAATCCCCTTTCATGCATTTTCCCGTGATTTTCCCCTCTTTATTTTATTTAAATTAAAGGAAAAATTCAAATTGGTGGTTAAAATTTATTTGGTTAAATATA
>JZKD02S1673567.1:529818-541590 GCA_000966675.3 Picea glauca | reverse complement strand
TCAAAATGAAAATGTCTCCTTGGTATATATAGGAGACTAGGAGGTTTTAATGGCCTAAAGCCGACATAAATAAAATAACATTACTAATATAAATCACAACTAATGGCCTAAAGAAAACATAACTAAAATAACATTACTAATCTAATATGCCCCAATTAAGTGGTAATGAGCCAATATTAGGGCTTAACATCATGTATATTTTTTTTTGCATGTATTTTCTATTTCTGAATAGCATAGATATGAAGAAATTTAATTAAAAGAGAACTAGGGTTTCTTGTGTTTTCACCCACTTTTGTCTATAGATTTGAAACAACCGCAAAGTTTGTATATCTGCAGACCCTTGCTGCAAATCTATACCAACACCCAACACATAAAAAATGCATTGTCAATTAATAAACATATTTAGACTTAGTAAATATTTTAAGGAAATAATAGACCACATACATTTTTTTTTGTAAGTTAAAATTTGTATTACCTCAAAAATATGGAAAATTTACAGAGAGTATAGAGTCTATCACCTAGCCTACCTAAGAAGGAAACCTGACCATTGGCAATGCTTATAGTTTTTCATAGAGTTATTATACATAGAAAGATATTATTTCATGAATGCCTTTGTTTATAGGTCTTGTTCTAAAAACTTGAATATCTAGTAGCCCTAGAGACTAGAGTCACTGAATATAACCAAAAAAATACAAAAGCACAAAGATGATCATACTCCATCGTTCAACTAAGGTTGATTCCATATGGGAGTGAAATTTCAGGGATGTCCACAAGCTGGACATTCTCTCATCATTGATCCTTCGGTGAGGGACTAGAAGAGGATAGCCAAACAATGATTGATGAGTTTTTTGTCAAAATAGTTGGTCTGATGCATCATGGTGTATGTCCATAAGCAGTTGCACGTGCTCCAAAGAGAGGCTTTGTTTCCTAATCGGTTCAGATTGAGAAGGACTTTCTCTTTCCTATTGTTGGGCAGATGGGTCTTGTTCTTCCATTATTGGGCATGCCCAATTCTCTTCACGAGGGAGCGGCTCGGAGGGATTATCAACAAATTAAGTCACACTTAGGGAAGAAGGAAAGGGAATCATGGATGGTAGTGTTTACAGAGCGGGTTTGGAGATGTCAGCCAATGGAGGTGGAGAAGTCAGAGGAGAGGTCATGGGGGTCAAAGGGAGAGAATATGGGGGAGAGGCTGGGGCTTCTTCCAAAATCGGGCATCCCCAGTGCTCCTCTTCTTGGATGGGGGACAAACTAAAATCAGCAACTGAAGGGGAAGCCATCAAAACAGAGTGATTGGGGCTAGAGACATGGGGGCCATGATAGTGGAATTGATTCCCCATATATCTTTGATAATCAGGGCCTCACTTAGAGCATCTCTTTCTCGTAGCATGCCTATGGATTGGAGAATGGTGCACCATATGGGAGGGGCACAAATAAATCCTAGAGCATAGGAGAAGCCATTGAACCAGAATGTGGAGTGCTCTGGGTAAACAAAAAGACAAAACATGCATAGGAATGCAGACTTGAACAAAGAAAGAATACTTGTTGTGAGTGAGAAAGGTTTCATAATGTTTGGATTAACTGTATGCAGTGCCTTGGTATCTGGACTATATGTTTCCATTGAATTCTTGGTTCGAAACTTTAAAATTTCCCTTGTATGCAGTCTCAGTTCCATCACCCTCTCCGCAATGTGAATAAACAAGGAATGGGACATTGAAAGGAGAGAGAAAGGAATATGATAGTTGGGTCTTCTCATGTTGAACCACATGGCACCCCATCTGGGGCATGAAAATCCAAGAGGGCCAAGTCTAGGCTTTTTTATAACGGAACTGGAGATGGTTGATAGTTAGCGTCTATTCTAATGTCATCACCTGGAAGAGTAACCCCTTCATTGGCTAATTAATTTGCTACTTTATTCACCTCTTTGCGCACATGTGAGGGAACTAGGACCAAGTCTAGTTGGAGAAGATATTTAAAGTAGTCTATAAATCTTAAGACCCTCCAGCTAGGAGAGATATTGGATGGATCTGAACCATTCAAGAATTTTTTGGTTGGGGAAATTATGATCTGGGACCCCCCCTCAATAATTAATTGTATGAATCCTAATTGAGAGGTTGCATGAAGTCCTCTTATGAGTCCCCACAATTTTTCAAATTTGTTTGTATCATGACCCAAATTGATCGTGAGTATCTATATGATATTTCCTTCGTTGTTTTGGATAACTACACCAAATCCAACTGGGCCTAGATTAACTTTGAGGCCCCGTCAAAATTAAGTTTATGGAATCCATCAGGGGGGCATTGCCAAGTGTTTGGGCTATGGGAAATAAAGAGGCTAGAGGCATATGTTGTGGGGAAAAGGTTGGGGTTGAGAAGAAGATTCCAATGAGAAAGAAGGGTGGTTTCATTTGCTTCTACTTGGAGATATTTTGTAGTTCAGTGTTGCAATATGATGGTTTCTTGTATACTTTTGTAAATTTTGGACCAAACATATACTTTAGGAGAATATATGGAGTGAAATGCCTTTTTGTTCCTTTCCTTCCATTTATTCCAAACTACAAAACTGAGTAATAGTTTCCAAATTATGTTGAGGATTGGATTCTTGAAGGAAGTGAGCTTCCACCCTTTGATGGTATTGATGATATTGTCTCTTACTCTATTTGTTTACCTCATTTTTTGAGCTATCATATCCCAAATTGTGGAAATGAATAAGCATTGGTTTAGAATATTCTATGATGTTTCCTCTTGTTTCATGCATAGTGGATAGACCGAAGGTCCCATAAATCCTTTTTGTCCGTAAATTGTCCCAGGTGAGGATCTTGTTCTAAATCAGAAGCTAGAGGAAGGAAGAGACCTTCGGCCAAAGATTTGATTTCCAAATCATATGCCAGATTTGGTCCTTGGGCATTGATATGAATTTGGATTTTATTGAGTAAGCCTCCTTTATAGTGAAAGTGCCCAATGTTGAGTGCCCCCACTGTAAAATATCATCTTGTTCTCTTAGTCCATTATTTCTTTCCATGGATACAAATTGAAATGCTCTAAGAGATTAAGCTCTGAGTGAGATACCTTCCATTTTTCCAATGGGAATTATGAGTGGGTTCTTTCCATAAATCTGCTACCTTTGTGCCATCTCTATTCATCATGTAAGGAATTATATGTCTCATGTTTTCCAAAGAGATTAGTGGGAGAAGTTGCTTCCAGAATTATGACCAGAAGAGAGCATTATGTCCATTTCTCAGTTCCCAAAATGCATGATGTTGGATTAATGGATGATTGTGCCAAGTTGTGTTCCATATGCATGAGATTGACCTCACCTCTGATAACAAAATAAGCTGAGCTTCATTGGTTTACGGGGCATATTTTTGTTTCCAGAATTGTGCCCAAATCTCCTTTGGGAGGATGATCCATCTCCACCATATTTTCCCCCCAAAACTTCATTTAGAAAGCAGGGGTATCGAAGTCCAAGTCCCCCATTTAGAATTGGTTTGCAAACATTTTTCCAGTTGGCAAGGGCCCATTTTCCTTCATGATTGTGACCTTGGCATAGAAATGTCCTTCAAAGACTTCAAATAGTTTTGAGAACTGATTGGGGAGCTACAAGGGCCAGAAAAGATAGGTGGGGATGGCCTAGAGGACTAAATTAAGAAGCACTAGTATACTAGCTAGATCAAGTGTTCAGAAGGTCCAAGAGTTGAGGTGGTTAGTTAAATATTGTAAGAGCAGGGACCAAATAATGGCTCTGGAATTATAATCAATTAGCGGAACTCCTAGATAATTGGATGAAAGGGAGCTCTTGGGTATGCCAAGTAAGTGAGAGATATAATTTTGAATGGCTATCGGGGTGTTGAAAATGAATATTTACGATTTGACTAAGTTAATAGATATGCCTAAGGCCTCTCTGGAAGTGGGGGAGCCAATTAACAAGGTACCATCTACAAATTAACTATGGGAAGTTGTCAGTTGGATTCCAATATGATATGGTGTTGAGTCTTTGGGCCTCTCTGGAAGTGGGGGAGCCAATTAACAAGGTATCATCTACAAATTGACTATGGGAAGTTTTCGGTTGGATTCCATGTAGTGTGAGTCCTTATAGGGTGTCATATGTTATGTTGGATTTGATGTATCTGCCTAGAAATTCAACCATAATAACAAAAAGAAAAGGGGAAAGGGAGTCCCCTTTTCTAATGCCTTTGGTTGGAGCAAAAGTTTTGGAAGGGACCCCCATTTATCAATATTGAGAAGAAGGTTGTGGAAGTGAGATTAAGAATCCAGTTAATCTAATATTGACATAAACCAAAAGCTAGGAGAATAAAGTGTAAATATCGCCAACTGAGCTTATTAAAATCTTTGGAGAGGTCCAATTTGATTAGCATGCCCATAGGTTTTGTATATTTGATGGAATAGATCACCTCATGCACTAGAATGACATTGTCTAGTATCTAACGTCCTTCCACATAGCCTGTCTTCTCCTTAGAAATGATGAAAGGGAGGATGGGTTTGAGGCGAAGAGAAATGACTTTGGTAATAAGCTTGTAGATGACATTGCAGAGTGTGATAGGTCTAAATTTCTTCGAATGAGTGAGTCGCTCCTCTTTGGGGATAAGCATGATGAAATTTTCATTAAGAGCTAAAAGGAATTTACCTGAGGATATATATTCTTCCACGAGATTCCACACCTCTTCCCTCGCCATTAACCAACATTAGTGAAAAAAATCGACGGTAAAGCCATCAGGTCTAGGTGCCTTTCCAATCAGCATATCATTCATAGCTTGGTCCAACTCTTCTATCGAGATTGGTCTCATGAGAGCCTCATTATGTTCTTGGTAAATGAGTGATGGAATGTGTCTAGTGATTTTGTTGATGGATTGGGACCTATCAGGGGTAGGGTCTGTTAGGATATTTTTATAGTAATTGACCAGCTCCTCCTCCATTTCATTATGGTTCATGATTGTATGACCATGATCATTTTCCATCTTGGTGATATGGTTTACGTATCTTTGGTGAATCATAGATATGTGGAAGAATTTGGTGTTTTGATCTCGCTTTTTGAGCCATTGCACCCTGGATTTTTGACGCAAAATAATTTCCTCTTGTTGATGTCTTTCCTCTAGTTTGTTTTTAGGATATGTTCTTCTTCCTACAAGGCATCGATATGACCACTCTCTGCATATTCTTTTTGAATTTTCTCAAGCCTATGTTTGATGAGGTGTTGGGAGTGAAATGTGTTCCCAAATACACTTGTGTTCCATCTCTTCAGACTTTGTTTGGAATTTTTCAATTTATGTTGAAATTGGTACATTAATGTACCATGAGAGATTCATGCATTTGACCACCAGGTGTTAGCAATCTCTTTTAAATCGATATGCAATAACTAGAATTTATCAAACCTAAAAGGATTGAATTTAGGTACAATGGTTGTATCAATCCATAGTTGAACATGCTAGTGATCCAATCCTTATTTGGGGAGGATTATTTCTTCCATGAGGGGACCATCGAGCATAAGCAGCTCTGAGATGAGGAATTAGTCTAGACTTCTTGCAACCTGATGTGTGAATGAATGTTTGTTGGACCATGTGAATATGTCATTGCATGTTTCAATATTAAATAAGTGAATATACTCCATTAAACCTTGGAATGCTTCGTTGTATTTTTCTAATCTTTGAATACCCCCCTTTTTTCCTCTAAAGATGCAATGATATTGAAATCCCCTCCTATATTGAAATACCCTCCATTCTTGAATATCTGGTCTTTGTCTTCTAAATTGTAGAATATGACTGTGAAAAACACTTTGTATCTAAGTTTTAGGTCATAGTCGTCCTTGGGGTTCCACCATATTTTGATCCATTTGATCAGGTCACGTTCTGAGGGACAGAGCCATAGAAACTTTCCTATTAAGGTGAGATCCCTCATAAACTGTGTATTTTCTCCTACCCATGTAGATTTTATGACATACCTTGGTGTTATGATAGCTTGTGGGATGCATTTCCCTGAATCCCATATACGAGTCACTTTTGGATGTGTATTTTCTGATCCAACCTCCATCGGTTTATCGAATCTTTTCTCATCTTGGAGGATCTTATCACGGAGATGTGGTGGCAGCTCAAACGATGGTCGAAAGATCTTCATCCCTGATTTTTCATTGGCTACAACACTGCTATAAGAGGGGGTTTTCACCCCCTCCCATGGGCCCATATCATGGATATGAGACTAGTAGGAGATGAGGATGGCCTCACGCTATAGTGAAGGATGTGATTTTGGCATTCAGAGTTTGGGTTGTGGTGCTAACATGAAACCCTCATTTCCATAGAGCTTATTTTATACCTTCTCAATGATTATGTTCAAATTTGCAATAGACCACGTACATTAATATAATGGAAAATAAGTAAAAAATGTGGGTGACTATGCTTGCATGTTTATCATTTAAACTATATGCTAAATTGATTTCCCTCTGTGTAATATTGGTATCTTGATTACGATGAGCCTCTTTAACCAATGTAGCCACCCCTTCCCATGATAACCTACCATAACATTGTATACATCATTCTATACATACCTTTATCCAATAAATATTGTTTTTGATATATAAATGTAGTGAATCCCACTCTCGGCCAACTATATGAAAAAATAATGATTCAATAATAATTAGGTATCGTGGAAAATCTTAATAATTGATGGAAGAATAAAAATTAAATAGGTACGATATAGATAAAAATGAATAGTCAAAATTATTATAGATACATACCATCTAATTACCTTTCACTTTCATCATTATACCTTTCCCCAATAGGACCTCCCCTTTAAATTTGTTGATGGAGTTGAAATCCCAAATGAGAGGCACATTCATATATGTTGCTAATTTAGGAAGATACTAACTAATATACACCAAGGATTGATACACCATATATCCCTCCACCATAGAACCCTCAGGACGTGCTCTTTTTCTAACAAAATCCTTCAATGATTTCAAATGCCTCTCTGTCATCCACATTGACCTTGTGTGTATAGGTCCATACATTTCAATCTCCTCAACTTGGTGTATGAGTTAGTGTCCTTACACATTGAAAAATGTCGGAGGTAAATACTTCTCCATTTCATGCATTACCCGAGGAAGTTCTCTCCTCCAATACTTTATATATTTTTTATATATTTCTTTAGATTTATACTACCTGCACATGATGCAAGTGAATCATATGTTTAAGTATATACATTGCAAGTAAAACACATGTCAACAAGTTCTGCAATGAATATTTTTCATAGAAATCATTACTTACCTCATGTATTTGCAAGATCATATATGACTTGTTTTATGTTGTTGTCAAAGTTGTCTGGAAGAGATAGAGGTAGAACACACTATAAAAAAAAAAGAGTAATATAAACATTAGAGGTAGAACATACTGTAAAAAAAAAAATAAACAAAAAAATACCAAAAATATGTATACCAATATAGAAATATAACAAAATAATTACCTTAATGAAGGCATACCAGTCATGAGTTTTTACCCCACCAAATTCATCTTTTTTTGTTAAGATATTATTTATGTTTGAAGGAAATCCCGTGGGAAATTTAATTTTCCTAATGACTTCTTTTACAACATTGTTTTGTGGCTCTATGAATAACCATGGAAGACTATCTTGATGTCCATCGCTATTTGAAGGAATCGCATTTTGCATTTCGTGATTGGCTTCCTAAATGTCACTACAAATTTTACAATTTTTTCTTTGTCACTCCTTTCATCTAAGATTCTCCATAATGTTTATGTTGCATTCTTCTTATATGCATCATATCAAACAAATGAGCTATTTTCAGGTGCTCATACTATAGGGAAACCTACTAAATTGTATAGGGTGACTTTTCATTCCTTGTGGAATCCCATTAATGCCTTGACAACATTTATGAAAAATAAATGAAATTACAACAATAAATGTTAGATACAATAAACATAATTCAATACAAATTAAAATTTTAAAACATCAATATATATGATACATAGACTAATTGCTTACCTTGACGATTTCTATTATATTCCAAGTTCCATACCTGAGGTGTCATTCTTCGTGGTTTTGTTCTAGTCTATTATTTCAAATTGAAAATATGTTTTTTGATAGTTCGATATCTATGGTTCTTAGGGAGGAAGTTCCTATACTCATCAAACACATCCTTTCCTAAACTTTTTGAACGATGATATTTCATCCTCAAACCACATACTAGACATGTAAATTTCCCCTTTGTTTGAGGGCCTATAACATATGGATTAATATCAGTATCAATTATATATCAAGGAATTATTTTAAAAGCATGCATGATATTTTAATAAAATTATAAACTATTAAAGTGTAGTAGTACATTGCATACCACAAAAATGTGTTATCCCTGGCATATCATGAATTTTCCATGTAAGTATTCCATGAAATTAAATATATGTTTTCCCTATTGGTCTAGATATGTCATACATAGTGATGTCATACATTCATATATTTAACTTGGTACTTACCTGATTGATTGAAAATACACATAATTACTACTTTGTGTGAGTGTGTAATAAATTATGCAACAAACCAGACAAATGAAATGTTATGTTCAAAAATTTATTATAAACAAATACATAGAACAATCATTGCTAACATTGTGTGCTCCCTCTTTATTAACATCCAAGGAGGAAGGTTATTGTTTATAACAAAAATATGTCACATTGAATAAGTAGACTTGACCTCTCCAAATGGATTGACACAGTCAAAAGTCAATGAAAGCCTAACATTGCAAGGTTCTTTAAAAATTGGTCATCTTTATTCGATGTTCCTAGATGCATAACCATTTGTAGGCATTTGAAGAACACCATCTAATTCACTTATGTTTCATGCATGGTAATCCATAAATTATTCTATGCTTTGGCCAGATGAACAATCACTGCAAATGTGGAATTATGGGCTCCCTTTCTTGGCTTAAGTTACGGGGGTAGGAGTCATACTACTTAAGGAATACTTTGTGGATAGAATATAGAGAAGAGAAAAGAACCACTAAATCGCTTGGCTTGCTATGTAGCAGTGTAAAGTGCTTTAACTTCAATTCCTAAACTTCTTCTTTGCTACAATAAGATAGAAGAGCCTTTTCCTAAACTTTATGATGATGAAGAACCTTGCAAGGCACATGTTTTGTTACTTGATCGGTTTGATATCTACTGATTTGACATTGTAGGCATTTCATTTCTAATGCATATTGTCCATAATATATAATATGATCATTAGGACATGCATCAATGTATTGATATTCCATTTCAATATATTTCATAATGGAAAATCATTCTCGGTATGTGTGAGGTAAATTATTCGATGAGGGTAATATAAATTCACCTAATAGTCTACGATGCAAAATATAACTAGTTAATGTAAAGAAAACTAATCATAAATATTGCATCCTTAATTTACACATTAATTAACACTAAAAATAGAGAAAAAAAAAAAGTAGACATTTTAGGTATATGTGACAAATTATATTACATACCTTAGGATATGGGTGAGACAAGTGTTTGGAAAACCATTCAATACCTTCAAGTTCACCAACAACAATATAGAAGAGAGAATATTTGTCCTCAATCCTTCTTAAAGGGGTTTTTGTGACTCTAAATTAGAGGTACATCATGAATATCATCAAAATTGTCATCCATTGGAGCAAAAGTGTTCTAGATAAATCTATTATACCATCATTTTCAATTGTATTATCACTGTCATCTTCTTCCATAGTACTAACTTGATCTCCAATATTCGCTCCATATTCCTCAGCATGTACAACAGGATTTCTACTACTACTTGGCACATTCCCAATATCACACTTTGTCATAGCCTTAATTCCCACCCTACAGGCCAGAAGGGAATCCAACAGAGCATGAAAACCAAAGCACATTTATTTCTTGAGATTTAGGACCTTTCTTAGGTTTGTCGTGGGACTCATAGGAGACAACACACAATGATCATCGCATGTCATTTGTAGTGCAACAAGTGATGATCTGTGTAACCTTCTACATTTGATGAGATATGAAGAGATAACCAATGGGTGAGTTGTATCTTCATGTAATGATCCTAGGAACTCACATCATTTGAGTTTATACTAGGTTATATAATATCTATATGCTCTCCCAAGCCTCTTCCAAGGATCTATATAAGAAAGGAAAGTCTTGATCAAGAGGAGGAAGAATCATTTTGTATAGTTATGTTGTCCAATTGCATAGGTGTTACTCATGTATTGAATAGCCAAAATCATATTGCCTAGTTTGATTGAGAAGATGAGGAGGAGCAAGGAGAAAGGAGCCAAGGAGGATGAGTCATCACTAAGGTATTGATTTGATGTAATTCCTTCATATTAATCAATATATTATTGGTTTTCCCCCTGAACATGTTTGTATTTCTCTAACAAATTTTTGGCTCCGGTTTATTTCATTATATATCAAGTTAGATTCAAGTTAGATCTAGGATTATGATGCCAAGTAGAGAGGTATAAAAGAATTGTTTGTCTTTTGTGTGCATGAAGTAGGATACGGAGGTTGGACCTGGAACTTCAGGTCTGCATCAACCAAGATATACAAAGGAAACTCTACTATGAAAGGTATGATATCTCTACCACTCCTTAGGTTAATTGTGAATCAATTTGCTTGAGTCTAGGAAACCCATAGAATTCTATCCCCATTGTTTGTCTAGGATCAATAGGAAGTTCCTAGGGATATATACTTACTATACTGGTGAGATTTCTCCAATAATAGAACTGGCAACTCCACTGGGGAAGAATATTTGATTCTTCTCTAGTTTATATTTCCTTACCAAATTACCCTTTATTTTGTGTTTGTGATATAATGTGTCTTCCTTATACTCCTATAGAGGTTAGATCTCTTAGTTCTGATAAATCTGAGACAGATATGATTCATCTGAAGCAAATCAACCTTTCCAAAAAAAAAATTGCAATCGTCGCAAGTTGCAGTATAAGAGACACACGTCGATCATCATTGGTCATAACTCATAGGTATCCAACAAAGGTGGTTGTGGGTGGGACATGCATGTAGTACTTGGGGCAGAGTTCGTTCATGGTATCAGTTCCCCCAGAGGGTGCTTGCCTTAATAAAGGGTGCTTTCTCCAGTTAGGGTTGTTTCACATATATCATCGTAATTTCTCCTCATACCTTTGCTATCTAATATTGTGGGGACTTCATCTTCCCTAGTGTTATCGGACTAATCGGTAGGTGTGGACACTAACTGATCTCCCTAGATCCACCTAGATCTAGAACAAAACACACCATAACATGATGTTTTCCTTAAGTTTTAGATATTGAATTTACTAACTAAAGAGGGATAGGTGACATACCATTTAAATGCCACTTCCTCTCGCCATCACCATCCTAGCTCCGTTCCAATGCTCATACAATGATGAACCTACAAAAGAACACAACCAACCAAAGTGATAGTGATAGCATAAACTCAATATAAACCTATGTATGTGATCAAGGAATCATACAATAAAACACAACAAGCTTTATAGGAAAGAATCATATTACTGTATCATATTAAATGTGAAAAAGAGATTACAACCATAGCCTTGATGTCGTAAGGTCCCTTCCAACTGTCCTTTTTTCCCCACACACTTTAACTCCAAGAATTCTCAAAGCATATATCTGATAGCTACTCACAATCTATCTTGACAAAGCAAATCTCAAAGCCACTCTAACCAAGCTAATAATTCCAAGCCAACCAAAGCTAACAAGCTCAAGAACCCCTTCTCCATGAGAGC
>JZKD02S1673567.1:514723-527609 GCA_000966675.3 Picea glauca | reverse complement strand
AGACAAGTGGATTTTCCAACCTAGACACAAAGCGAGTGAAAGGGTGTCATGTTCAAAAGTGACTCTTCCATAGAATACAGGTTTAGATACATTTCTTTCCCAATTTCCCCCCCACAATTTCTGGCGAGTACCTCTTTATTTTTACGCAAGCTTGAGGAAGATAACATATGCTTGTAATGTAAGCTCATCCTTTGGATGAGTCCCTCGGAGTATGTTTAACGAACCCTAAGAAGGAGTGGTTCGGTCCCATATGGGCCTTTCAATGTTTGTTTTATGAGTCCAAAGAAAGAAAACTCAGGGGTTTTTCATGTTTTGAGAGTCTGAAAAACACTTAAAAGAGAACTCTCTCAATTCCTTTTTCGTAAAATAGTCTGATGAGGCCGAAAAAGAGATAAATTATCGCCCAACAAACTTTTTCTTCAAATACTTTAACGAGCGTGAAAATAGCAAGATTACTCGACAATCTTTTCATGTTTAGAGAGTCTAAAAAGAGCTTAAAGAGAACTCTAGGGGGTTCCTTTTTCGTATAACCTTTACGTGTCCGAAAAAGTGATAAAAGTATACTCGGTTACATTCTCACTTATTTACGAGCGTGAGAAAGAACAAAGACTAATCTCGGTAACTTATTCTCATATATTTACGAGCATGAGAAAGAACAAAGACTAAACTCGGTAACTTATTCTCATGTATTTACGAGCATGAGAAAGAACAAAGACTAAGCTCGGGATTGTTTTTATTTTTACGCAAGCTTTAAAACAAAACAAAACTATGCTTAGGATAGATTTTAACTTTTAAACAAGCTTAAAAAATAAACAAAACTATGCTTGGACCTGGTTTCATTTTTACACAAGCTTGAACCAAAGGAAACTATGCTTGAGGTAGGTGGTTTCATTTTTTCACAAGCTTGAACCATAGAAAACTATGCTTGCAACTTCCCAACGCATGGTTGGTAATTAGCCCCCAGCTTAAGAAGTTAGTGGCTCAAACTTCAGCATGATGTCTAGAGGCTGTAAGCAAATGCCCCCCAAGCTTCATTTCATCCAACTACAAAGGAGAATGAAATGAAGCTTCAAATACTAGATGAAGGACTTGACTCAAACAGAGAGGGGGAAAACTATTTCATTTTTTAACGAGCTTGAAATTAGAAAACTATGCTCAAATATCTTTGTTTCATTTTTTAATGAGGTTGCCTCAGAGACGCAAAAACTATCCTCAGGTGGTTTCATTTTTTAATGAGCTTGAAATTATAAAACTATTCTCAAAGATCTTTGTTTCATTTTTTAACGAGGTTGTTGCAGAGACGCAAAAAACTATCCTCGGAAGTGGTTTCTTGATCATGGATTCCAAGAGGACAATGCTTTGAAATGACACCATGTCAAGGGACAAAACTCGGTCATGGATTCCAAGAGGTCTTCACTAGAAGGAAGAAACACACTCTAGAAGGACACCATGTCGAGGGTCAGGACAGGACTAAAGAGATCAGGCTCTAACAACCCTATCGAAGAGATCACCATGTCAACTACTGGATCTAAGTCATCAGAATTTGAATCCATGGGCGACAACGCCACATAATTGACCTGTGGTGGGGGTGATACCATCTGCATATAAGAACCATTCATGGAGGCAATCTAGGTGGGGTCAATGAATGAAAGTTGATCAACAGTCACAACCCGTCCATCGTGAGGGAAAGATATGACACAAAAAAGAGTAGACACAATAGCTTTCATGGCATAGACATAATCTCTCCCAAGGAGTAAAAAGAAATCCAAGGGGTCTTGGACTACCATGACGTCAATAAAGACAATTTTCCCTCCCAAAGTTACAGGAAACTGAGGAAGGGTCCCTAAAGGTTGACTGGTTCTTCTATTAAAAGCTAACAGATTTTGTGTAACCGGTGCAAGTGGAGGACAACCCAAAGCTTGCCAAGCAATAGAGGACAAAATACTAACAGACAAACATTCATCTATCAACGCTTGAGGAACGTCCCGACCACAAACCTGTACTGTAATTTGGAAAGGAATGTAAGAGGGAAGATGAGGTCCAGTTAGCACACCCCAATCAAAATGGATGGCCTCATTACTTGGAGGGGGTTCCACGGCAGAAGGAGGCATACCCCTCGACACGGCAGAGTATGTATCAACGAGAAAAATGTGGGCAGTATCGGGTTTACTCTCAAGAGAGAGAGTAGGATCGACCGATGGAGAGATCAGATCGACCACTTGGGTTTCATTCTCCAGGGGAAGAATGGGGTGGACAGGTGGAAACGAATCGACCGCTTGGGTTTCACTCTCTGAGGGGAGAGTGGGATTGACCGAGGAAGGTATTGGATCAACCAATTTGTCAATTGGTTCAACTAAGGACGTGACCATATTGACGACATGATCAACCGGATTGACTGGTGAAGGGACCAGAGTGATCATTCCATCAACTATTGGAGGGTTGAGAGAAAGCTTACGGTATGCAGTTGGAAGTTGAGGCTGTGAAACAGTCATGTCTTCCAGTAATTTCAAGGCTTCATCCATATGAGGACAAAGGTGAGTGAGATGACTCCCTTTGCATAACATACATGGGAACTTGACTCTACTTTTCTTCTTCCCAATCGTATCATGACTGGTTGACAGGGGGTTGTCAGCATGTTGTTCAGAGGCTAATGACATGGGTTGGCGAGGATGTGTAGACCATGCTTCTATAACCTTGGATAGACCAGGGCATTCCTTAAGAAGATGGATACCCTTACAAAGCTTGTAAGGGTACTTGGGCTTATGGGTTGTTTGGGTGATCTTAACATCATCAACACTTCCATCACGAATAACAGTAACTGGTTGTTTTCCAACATGTTTGACAATGGTTGGAAGTTTGTATCCTTGCTTAATTTTCTTCTTCTTATTCTTTATTTTCTTCTTATTCTTATTCACCGGGTTACTAGCTTCATAACTTTCACTCGACGAAGAAGATGAAACGAAAGGTGACCTTGTAAGTGAAGAAGGCAAAGAAGAACTTATTGGTGAATATGGTGAAGGATCAACATGAGGTTGATGCTCTTGGGGGGAAGTTCTTACGACCGAAGCACTTACTGCATTCGGGATTACCTGAGTGGAAAACAACCATACTGGTAATCCAATAGTGAGACCTGGAAGGCTCAAAGTAGCGATGTGAGGAGGACCAATGTTTCCATAAGAAGGAAAAACAAAAGGTTCCCCTGGAGCAGAGGTTCCTTCATTGGTCATTTCGAGAACTGACACCATGAAAGAAAAAAAATCCAATCTAGAGTCCACTAGGGAAAAAAAAACAGCACGCGCTAAAAATTTAGGAAGCAAGCAAACAAACAAAACCTTCTCACAATGAACACACTAGTTGGTGATGAAATCCAACATCGCAAGAACAATGTAAGAAAGGGCTGAGATAGAGTGGGTGGAAAACTTACGTTGACGACCTACTTAACGGACTTACACCCTGGTGCAAGCTCCCACACATAATTGTGGGTATACCCTCCAAGGAGCCTGAGTGAGTTTGGCCAACGTCGATTCCAGGTACCGTGAAGACTTTCCCCTCCACAGTCACCTTGTGTAAAGACCCTAAAGAGATAGGCCACTAAGGTTACCAATCACTACAATGATGCTTGGGGAAACAGTCGACAGTTTGATCCACGTGCAAGGGCAGGGTATCTAGCTTGAAATCAACTTGAAAGGCTTCCACTCATCATTGTGGGTATGCCTCTCAAGAGACCCCCATAATACACGCAACCTCTACACCAAGACCAACAAAGCAGGGTGAGTAACTTTTCCAGTCTCAATGTGAATTTTCGATTGACCCTTGTGTGAGAAGGGCTTCCCAGGAAAAAATGTAGTAAGTGGATTTAACTCTCCCAATCACAAGATACTATGTTTGTTTGTAGCTTTGGAAAGTTATCTTTCACAATTATTCCAAAGCCCTACAACTAATATAATGTAGGTTTGCTACCAGAAAAGATAAAAATGTCTAATCAATTTTTATAAGCGCTTTATTTAATGGTTGTTGTTACTCAAAAGGAAGATAGCATGGACAATATGGTGCTTTGACCGACTCGAAAATTCAAAGATATGAAGATGCAATCTTTTCATTTCTATGAAAGCTATGCTACAAGAAGGAGAAAACATTTATCATTCCCATCTGCATGATGTCCCAAAATATATTAAAATCATAAATATCAAGATTCTCAAGAAATGAGAAAAAGGTACTGAACACCAATGCACAATTCATGGCCCCCCTCGGCCATGAGGGGGAAAGCTTTTCATAATTTAAGATAAAAAAATGCCAAGAATCATGCAATTTCACTACTTCAAATGCAAGGATGCCCCCAATCTAATATAAAGCAAGAAATTAAATCTTTTTGTGTCAAAAATTTCACTAAAAACAATAACGAATTTTCTTAAAACAAAGAAACCCAAACTAAAAGTTCTCTTTTAAAGCGAACTATTCAGAAGAAATCTGATCTTTCCCTAAACAATTCTAAAGAAAACACATGCTTTGTAATTGAAAGACACTCAAAGCAAGAGACTAATCCTTCAAAACAAAACAAATAAAATATGGATAAAAGCAACTCAAAGAATGTCAAGAAGACTATAAACAGATCAATATAGGCTCCAAAATTTCAAACCAGCTGTTCAAAGCAAAACTGGGCATCAAAAAATGACAAGACCCAATCCAAAAAAATTTACAAACAAGTTCACAAGCTGGCAGTGTATTACAGTGCGAAAATCAAAGATTCTCGCAGGCTGAAAAAAGGTTGTCTGTGAGGGGTTCGCACTGGACTTAACACCAGGGTGAGAAATCAAGTGTTTCTCGTAGGCCACTAAAGGGTACAGTGCGAGAATGCCTGTAAACAAACAAAAATTTGAAAAAGGACTAAATTTGAGTGAACTTTCAGATCCAAAGAGTCTGGATGGATCTCCCATAGAATCAGAGACTAGAAAACAAGCAATCAAAGAAAGGGAAACTGGACTAACTAGGAAACAATCCATTCCCCAGTGGAGTCACCAATTTAATTATCAGACTAATTGGTAGGTGCAGACACTAACTGATCTCCCTAGATCCACCTAGATCTAGAACAAAACACACCAGAACATGACGCTTTCCTTAAGTTTTAGATATTGAATTTACTAACTAAATAGGGATAGGTGACATACCGTTTAAATGCCACCTCCTCTCTCCATCACCATCCTAGCTCCATTCCAATGCTCATACAATGATGAACATGCAAAAGAACACAACCAACCAAAGTGATAGTGATAGCATAAAATCAATATAAACCTATGCATGTGATCAAGGAATCATACAATAAAACACAACAAGCTTTATAGGAAAGAATCATATTACTGTATCATATTAAATGTGAAAAAGAGATTACAAACATAGCCTTGATGTCATAAGGTCCCTTCCAACTGTCCTTTGTTCCCCACACACTTTAACTCCAAGAATTATGAGAGAATAGATCTGATATCTACTCACAATCTATCTTGACAAACCAAATCTCAAAGCCACTCTAACCAAGCTAATAATTCCAAGCCAACCAAAGCTAACAATATCAAGATCCCCTTCTCCATGAGAGCTCCTCTCCTTTTATAAGTTGAAGAGGATAAGGTGAGGAGGTTAGGATGATCCCACTAAATCATGAAAGTGAGTAAGATCCAAACCATTCGGATGCCACCTCACCGTAGAAGTTTCTCCTTATAGAAGATTCGAGAAAACGTTTGTTTTTCCCACGTGTAGGCATTCTCGCACCCTGCCTATAGAGAAACCTGTGAACATCTCGCACCCTAGATACGGTGCAACTTGTGAGAATCAGGCATTCTCACACCCTGCCTATATAGCAACTTGGGAACTTCCTTTTTTACAGGGCTTTTACAAAGGAAAATGCAACTTCTTTTCTCAGGAGAAGTTCTTCTCCCTTATCTCTTCAAGAACTTAGGCCACTTACCCCTCTGAAGGAAACAAATAGGTTTACATTATTAACGGTCATAGGGATGACGAAAATAATGTGTAACACCTAGAGGGTTGGTTTTCGGAAGGCCTCCTGAGCCATTAGTTTGATTTTTGTTTTCAGACTAGATTTGATAGGGGTGTGCTCTTTGATTATGATACCATATCAACCCTAGGTTGAATTATGTTTGATTTACACCTATTATTTTCACTGTGGTTGAATTAATGCACTAGTCTCATCCATTGCAAGGACTAGAACCCATCATGGAGGTAAAACCACCTCTCAAGTAGTGTGAATTAGTTGACCAAGAATTCTAAGGGTATTATCTTTGGTTTGATGAAACTAGTTTGGTTGAAGTGGAAGTGGTCGATGAAAGTCCTCCACCAAACTTTAACCCCACTTTAATTGATCCAAAAGTACCTCTACTTGTCCAGATTAGGGATATTTTTAGTGAGCCTTTTTCTTTGTTTATCAATCCTCCCGCCATGTTAGGACCGAGTGTTTCGTCCAATGTAGTTGAGCCTTCAAACCCATCTATGAGTGGGACTAGGAGCATCCCCATGACATCCACATTACCACCCCTTAGCTCCATTAGACCTACATAGTTCATGCCTTTTACTACAAGTCCCTCGATATGGGGGACCTTGACCATGTCTTCATTCCCATATGTTAGTATACCCAATGTTATTATTCCCATCCATTCTGTTTTTATGGCCACTTATGGATCCTTTTCTTATGGGAGGTCAAGCCTTGGTTTTAGAATGGGAGGTGGAACTCTTTCTAGCTTCAGCATTCCTATGAGTGGCTCGACATCATCAAGTGCGAGTGTACCTTTTGGGTGGAACTTTCCTAGTGGTTTCAGGGTTGTCTCTAGTCATGTTGGGGGAAACAGTATGTTAGGAATATTTAACTTTCCATGGGTTAGCACACCTTTCCCTGGGGACACACCCTTTGGGGGTAACTTTTCAAATTGGAAAATCTTTCCCTTTATTAATATTGCAGGTCCCATGTGATTCTTCCATGGGCCTAATTTTGGAAACGTTTTTCCTAGAGGGTCTACACCTATCTCTTGGGGAAATCCATTTAAGGGCACGTCTAGATCAGGGATAATTCATGCTCCTAGAAGTGTCATCGTCCCTAGGGGCACACACTCTTCGATAACACCTCAGCATCCATCTTGTAGTATGAATGTAGGGGGGCACAAGGTTCACTTGGGATAGTAAAGACTTCATATCCCTCATAGTATTCATTTTCTCACACATTATTTCCTTTCTTCACAACATTAGACTTACCTGATATATCGCGGTTGAAAAATAAGCTTATTTCCCACAACCCTTCATGGTCGGATATTCCTCGAAAACTACCTTCAGACATACCGAAATTCAATGGAAAGCTAGGAGAAGACCCATCAACACACATTATGATGTATCACTTATGGTGCATGTCCAATTACTTGATGGATGGTAGTGTGAGGCTACATCTTTTTCAATGATCCCTGACCATAGCTGTCACTAAATGGTACATTGAATTACAAGGTAGTTCCTTTAAAAGCTTCAATGACTTTGGAATGGCATTCCTTACACATTACAAGTTACAAATTTGGTATGAAATAGGAATGGATCTCTTGAATTCACTCCGTCAAGATACTGCCAATCACATTTCTAATCATACTCATGAGTGGCAATGGAGGCATAGAATGATCAAGACCCAGATTGCAGATAAGCTCTCGATGGATTGGTTCACCAAATCCCTCCTTCCAACCATTGTCAAGGATGTAGCTATGGATAGGGAAGCTATTGAAGAGGAAGCCATTATGTGTGCCCAAAACTTAGACTTGATTTACTCTCAATCAGGTACTCTATATGAAATGATCCCCCATGCTCCTAGGTCATCAACAAATCCAAAGAAACCAAACCCAGGACCCCATGTTGATGGTGTGGTTGGTTATGTTTCCCAAGCCTCTGTGAAATAGTTAGTTGATCATATGGGCCACATGTCTATCTCGTCACACATGTCATCTATTATTTCTAGTGCTCAAACTGCCACAGTCCTTACTCATACCTTTGAGGTGAATTTTATGCAGTTCACACAATCGAAGAATCCTCAGCAACCTAGAGGAAAGAAGAAGCGGAATAAGAAAAAAAATTCCAACACTGAGAAAGGGACCATGCCCACCCAAAACGCTCAGGAGGGGGGAACAAAAGAGAAAAAGAAGATTTGGATCCCCTGCATGATTTTTGGGGAGGACCACCCTAATCATCAGTTTCCTCAAAAGGATGAGGTCCATATATTTTTGGAATAGCAGAAGTCCCCCTAGCATCTTGTTGTCTTCACTCATCCTTTTCCCCCTCAACCGCAACATATGGTTGCCACAAATCCTACCTCTCTGCAAGGAGGCATGGCAAGTACTCCTCGCCACGAGGGGTCTTCCTCAAATGCTTTTTTTTTCATGTGTTACCACATGCAATTTGAAAATGAAAGCCAATAAATATGACACATCTGATCCTATTCTTGTTGTGCATGATCGAGCATATTCTTCCTATCCTAGTGTCCCTCTTCAAATCGAGAGGCCATATTTTGATGCATTGATTTTCCCCTTGAAGGTAATTCTTCGAAGAACAACACATAATTCAAACACACATGCTTCCCACAACTACAACATTGTGGAAGACTTTACCTAGGAACCTTGTGCCATGTCTACCTTTGAAGTCCTCTGGAGATGCCCAGCATAGTGGAAAGCCTTGTTGTCTACTATAGGTGAGGTCAATCCCTCAGATTCAAGTTTTATGACCTTTGATTCCAATTAGGCTACTCATAGGCTCTCCCATCAAGTTACTTTCTAGATGAAAGTGTGCATGATGGGGAAAAACATCTTCCAAATTGTGGTTGATGAAGAAGCATCGACTTGCATCATGTCGATTTCTTGCTAGAAGGCCATTGGTTCTCCTAAGCTCGACACATCTGCAACACTATTGAAATCATTTGATGGTCACATGTTCCATCCTCATGGAACAATCACCACCTTACACATCAAGTTAGGTGGTGACATTGTCTATGTTTCCATAGAGTTCATCGATGCACCTATTGAGTACAATTTTCTACTTGGGCGCACTTGGTTCTATGAGATGACTGCATTTTTCTCATTGATATTTAGGGTCTTATGCTTCCCTAATCAAGGGAAAATAGTGACGATTGATCAACTTGTGTTTTTCACCCTAGACCTTTGATCCAATACGAGGTCAAATGTACCCTTTGTCAATGATACTAAATAGTCTTATATGCATATTGGTGAGGGGATGTTCAAAGATCCTTCACTTATGGGTATATTTCTCCTTTCCCCACCATCTCCTACTGCAACTATCACTCATATCAACATGATTTCATCGTTTACCAGTGATTCTCTTGGGTATTTTGATCCTTTGGTGGTACCTTGCCCTGAGGATGTTGATTCAATTGGAGCATCCATGCCTCTTACTCAGGTAGAGATTGCTTATTAGGTGATCCATTCAACCTCCGGTGTCTCTAATTTAGATTCCCCTCATGATGTGGATTTTGATCAGTACCCAAGGCCTTCTTGGTCCCTCACTCCTCCACCAAATTCCAACGAATTCCTAGATATTGAACTTCCATCCAAAGAAGCTATCATGGAGGTCACAGATTCACTTAATATTCCATGGGATTATTTACACCATCACATGTCTTTTCTCCCCAATTTGGAATGGTTAGAGGATGACATTAGAAATATTGTATCCCCTGATAATGTTCAATGGTACCAGTCTCCCATTATGATTCATGATGTATTTTTAGAAGGGAATTTGGCTAATATCTCAAAAACTATACCCATTGACATTTCCCAGAAGCTAGGTGTCGTGGAATACAACATGATAGGTGTTGACTATTCACCCCAAGAAATTGAACTATACATGGCCCTATTCGAATAATTTTGTGACGTTTTGCTTGGTCTTATGAAGAGATGTTTGGAATAGACCCCCAAATTGTCGAATATGAGACTAAGATGTGTGAAGGAGCTAAGTCGGTCTGGAAAAATATCCGACCAGTTAACCCAAAGAAAGTTGTTTCCATCAAGGTGGAGGTAGAGAAACTTCTCCATGCAAAGTTTATCTATCTGGTCTCCTTCACCGAATGGGTTTCTAATATCATTTCAGTCGCAAAGAAATAAGGTACTATTAGGGTTTGTGTTAATTATAGGGATTTAAACAAAGCTTGTCCAAAGGATAATTATCTATCCCCATTCATTGATCAGATCATCGATGAATGTACCGATAGTGAAATATTCTCATTCATGGACAGTTTCTCTAGCTATAATCAAATCGAGATAAAACCATAAGATTAGCACAAGACTGCCTTCATTTTTTCTTAGGGTACCCTTTCTTATTGAAAGTTTCCATTTGGTCTTAAAAATGTTGGAGCCACCTTCTAGAGGGCCATGTCATACACGTTTCATGACATCAAACAAATTGTAGAGGCATATTTGGACTATTTGGATTCTCATTCCAAGCACCACGAGGATCATCCTAGTCACTTGCAGGCCATTTTCGCTCGATGTCGATACTATAACATTTGTTTGAACCCACATAAATTCATCTTTTGTGTGGTGGCTGGGAAATTGTTAGGATTCATCATGTCCAAGTACGAGATCATGGTTGATCCCTTAAAGGTTGATCCTATTGTCAATTTTCCTCCTCCTCATACCATTAGCCAACTCCAAGGTTTTCAAGGGAAGGAAAACTTTTTGCATAGATTCATTTCCAGTTTTGTCGAGATCACTAAAGGTTTTATGCACTTTTTGAAGAAGGGTGTACATTTTGTGTGGGATGACCAAGTCCAATGGTCATTTGATTCCTTTAAGAAGACCTTGATGTTGACTCCCTTGTTGATTCCTCATGAATATGGTCAATATTTCTTGCTCTATATTGTGGCCTCTGAATCCACCATTTCAGTGATTTTCATCCAAGAAGACAATGCACAATGAGAGCACATCATTTACCATATTAGAAAATGACTTGTTGGTCCTGAGATTCGATACTCTCATGTTGAGAAGTTGGCATTAATAGTCATACATGATTTCCAATGATTACAGAATTACATACTCACGTGGAAGACCATTGTTGATTCTGATTCCAACCCAATGTGGTACATACTCAACCATCAGATCATTGGGGGAAAGTACTCGAAGTGGATTTTCATCCTCCAATAATTTGACCTGGAGTTTGTTTCCTCCAAGTATAGGAAATCTTTGGCCTTCGCAGAGTTGATGTATGAACTTCCCCTATTCAATGATGAACTCATGGTCAATGAATATTTACCAAATGAATTTGTATTCCTCATTAACTCGCCTGATCCTTGGTATGGATATGTCTTGTTATACCTCAAGACTCAGTGTTTTTATTCTCAGCTTTACCATGATGAACGACATTGTGTAAGGCATCAGGATAAACATTACATCATCGTGGATGATACCCTTTATCATCGAGGGGTTTATTTTATTCTTATTCATTTCCTTATCCATGAGGAAGTTAAAAGAGTTTTAATTGATTTCCATGTTGGGGCATGTGGTAGTCATCTCCTTGGGTTGGCCACTTCCCAGAAGATAATGCACGTGGGCTACTTTTGGCCCATGATCTTCAAGTATTATATGAACACAGTCCATAAATGTCATTCATGTCAAATATTCACCCGTAAGATGCACGCTCACCCTACCACACTCCATCCCATGGTGACCATTGATCTCTTTTCCAAATGGGGAATTGATTTTATGACATGTAATCCTACCTCGTATAATGGTCATGGTTATATCATCGTGGTTGTTGACTACTTCACTAAATGGGTCAAGGCCTTGACTACATTTTCTAACAATGGCACCACCATTTCTCTTTTCATGTTCAATCACATTATTTATAGGTTTGGTATTCCTAATACCATAGTGATGGACCATGGGTCCCATTTTCGTAACAAGATGATGACCGAAGTAGCTGTCGAGTTGGGTATTTTCCATGAGAACTCGACACCCAACTATCCTCAAGCCAATGGTCAAGTAGAAGCCATTGATCGTGTCCTGAATAATATGGTTCAAAGAATGTTAGGGAAACATAAGATGAACTAGCACCTTATGTTATTTTTATCATTGTGGGCTTACTGTACCTCAGCCAAAACTACCACCGGATTTATACCATTCCAACTTGTATATGGTCTGGAGGCAGTACTACCTATTGAATGTGAAATTATATCATTAAAAATCATCATAGAATTGTTTCCTAACACCTCCGTCGAGGAGGGGAATCTCTTATACTTGGTCCATATTGATGAAAAATGTCGAGATCCCACCTTGGCCAATGAAGCTCACAAGAAACACGTCAAAGCCCAGTATGACAAAAAATTTCATCCTCGTTTATTTTCAGAGGGTGAATTGGTCTTGATCTATGATTAGGACCATGACATGTTAGGTGCAGGTAAGTTTGAAACCATTTTTCATTGGCCCATGTTGACTTGCAAACTCACAAATTAGCCACCAGTCTGTAAATAGTTGCAAGGCACAATTAAAATTTTATATTATTATGATACAATAAGTATAATTATAGGTGGGACCCCTTAGTAAGAAAGAAAGGAAGTTTATTTTCAAATATTCCCTAGGATTGAACATCACTCGTATACTGATATGGTTTCAATTGCATTATACAATGATAATGCCTTCTTTTTCAGTTTCACTATGAGTCCTAACAATTTGTTGAACAAGAAAGGAAAAAAGTTATATCTATAAAACTCCAAGGATCTCTTATGCTCCATGCATTTCACTCATAAGATTCTATTATGACTTACATGTAGATATTATAAACTCATAAAAGGGTTGTTTTTGTTATATATTTCATCAAAACATAAGCATCTTGCTTTAAACAGGTCAACTTGGTT
>JZKD02S1673567.1:486802-513550 GCA_000966675.3 Picea glauca | reverse complement strand
TGTTCTATATTAGAAAGGTGACATGTTGCAATTAAAGGGTTGATATTTTAAGTTTTCAATGCATATTGTATATGGTATAACATATGGATTAAACGTTGATGTTGTCAACCTCCTCACAATTACATTTTGACACCCTATGGTTGAAAATATTTTTTTTTGTGCTATTGTTGCGCTTTCAATGTGGTTTTAAATGAAAACTTGAATAAGAGGTTTGATGTGAAATCTGCATCATCATTTGAGTTCACATTTTATGTGGATTTTGACATGGTTATGTGGCACAATATTTATAGGATACTTGGTGTTGGATTTTATCTTCTAATTTATCATTTATCTATCATGATCCTACCTTATTGTCATAGATTGACTGAGGTTCAGATTTAACAAGCTCCCAACAAAATCCCTCTAAAACTATCGGCCCCTCCGGAAAACCAGAAGGCAATGCAGTACACAGAGTGTGTTGCGCAGTCTCACCCGAGATAGCTCTATGGGTGGCTACAATACTCAGTTGTTTTCAACCTGGGAATGAGTGGAGATCTATGGTTGTACTCTGTAATCTTTATTTATTCAGTTTAACATCAAAGAAGTCATCTTATTAATGCATGTGAAATATCAGATCTAACTAATCACTTTATTCATTCATCTAACATTCAACACTTAATAATAATAGAGATGCATACATTCAATCATATAACATAGGTGTTACCATGGTTCACCCCCTCCTGGGCTACATCCACAAAGATTTGGATATCAAGCTCTTTATTATGGTTCAGTAATATGTCACATTGTGCATGTTTACAATCTTATATCTTACACTCTCAATGGGCTCCTCAATCCTTGTGAGGTTGAATAGATCGCACCAGGCTCCTTAGCTTATGATCTAACCCTTAGGATCGAGTTGCTCACTTCTTCTCTAGCTCACCGGATTTTGGAAGAGTATGGTTCTTACAATTATCTTCCTTTTGTCCTCTCTTCATCTCTCGTCATCTCATCCTGCTCCTCCTCTTTCTATCCTCTAAGTACCGCTTATTTATATTATTGGTTCATTATCCATTACAATATATTTCAAAATACCTAACCCTAGCGTCGTTAGGTCTTCCTTGCATGCGTGCCTCACATGCTTCCCTCACACATGATGCTTTTCCTTCCAGCTATCCTTTCTTCCTTTCATGCTTTTCTTCCCAAAAATAACATTTTCCCTTGACTAGGTATGCATCCAACAGGCCCCCAACACTGAAATGTGGATCGTCCCGAGCCACCTAAGATTTGTGTGCTTCTTCAACAACTCTTGCGAGAGTCTGGAACTTATATGTGAGTTCCCTTGCTTTTGTTTGAGCCCACACGGTCTTTTCTCTGAGCGCGTTCAATACTTGCAATGTAATATCTTAAGTGATCATCTCTGCGCACTCTACTTGAGTTTGCACCATGTTCTTCTTTGCCTCCTCTACATGCATAATGACTTATGTTGATAGCTCTTAGAGAGGTTCCATTTGATCTTGTCGATCCTTCTTTTATGTATGTGCAGCTATAATCTTTGCTTGTAGTTTCTTCATGTCTTGTACTCCTTTGAGGTGCTCAGTGATCTTCATCATTTTATGCCTCTGCTTGAGGTCCTAGATAGCTACGCTTATATTTTCCTCTTCCTAGTTCCATTGTTGGACCTGTTGATCCTCCTCCATCTTTTTCCATAGATGTGTTTCTCTATCAAACAAGTCAACAGATGCACTGACTTGTTTCTCCATTTCCTCCATATGCCCTGTTTCTTCCTGCTTCCTTTGTTCCTTCACCTTCGGGGAAGTGGTAGGGATGAGTTGTTTCCATAGGTTCTAGATCTCCTTCTTGTATTGATCGATTGTTTCCACAATCTAATCAATTTTTTACACCAGCGTGGGATCTGTTATTTGCGCGTGCTTTGGAATTCTGTCATAGGCTACAGCCAATCCCTGCTCGAGCCTATCCATGTGATCTTTCTCATATTTGGTCTCAATCTTGACTTGCTCAAGCACCAACTCCAACTCTTGTTTGTTGTCCTTCGTGTCCTTCAAATCTACTATGTTTGTGCATGTGTGCGATTGTACCTTCTATGAGACGCTAACTTACAGTTTATATAGTGCCTTGGTTGGTATATGACCCATTACCAACTGTATTTGTGCCATATCTTTCAAGGGTGTCTGGCCTACAATCTCATCCATGCGTAGCATGCTAGGTGTAACGTGAAAATTTGATCTTGCCTATGCTATCGTCTGGATCATATCCTTCTCACTCGACATAGCCTTGGCTCCTACTTCTGATGCTACGAGGATTGAATCTATTCCTCTGCCTGCCCTCTAAGTTTCAAAGGGAGATTCTCTAGGAAATGCCTCATGTCATCCAGCTCATCCTGAATCTGATCCCTTTGGTGTTGGGTATATTCAAAGTCCTCAACTTCCCAATCATGGACTCTTTCGGCCATGAGATCCACATCATCCTCGGTGATGGTATATTTTAGTGGTGTCTTGTGCGCCTTGGCCTTCTTGCGCACACCCGCAGTGTGTATGATCGACCTCTTGGTCAGTCCTTGTTCCTATTGGGTAGCACTTGATGTAGTCCTCTGTGTTGTCTTAGCCTCTTTTTCCTATTCATGCGGTGCCTGGGTGGTGTCTTTTTTTCCCTCCTGGTTACCATTCTTTGGCACACCCCCTTTATTTTGTTGTGTCAGCTTCTTACTTGGCTTTGGCTTCTTGGGCATAATTTTATCTCCATAAGGTATTTGTTCTTACCCTACATCAACCTCCTTATCCATGAGAATCTCTTGAATCAGGACTGGAACTCTCAAGTTTTCTTGCGAATCCTTGATGCCCATTTCTACGTTGTCTTCTTTGACGCAGTATCATAGTTTTATCCATTCCTTCTAGGGATCCCTTCGTGCTTGGATCTATATTGTATGCTTGGTCGCTTTGAAGTTTGTGATGTCTTGATATTGTGCGACCACTTCTATTGGTTACTGTTTTCCTTTACCATATGAGTTATTGACCCAGGGTTCATGTCTTTCGGATTTCCAACAAAGCCTCTAAAACTATTGGCCCTCCTGGTAAACCAAAAGGCAACACAGTGCACAGAATGCACTGTGCAGTCTCACCTGAGATAGCTTTAAATGGATGGTTGTAAAACTCATGTGTTTACAGCCTAGGATTGAGTATGAGATAGGGGTTTATTATTCGGAGCCATATACTACGAATTGAGATTTCAATCTACTATTACTCATGGGTGCACATTTCTCTTTAATAGTTTATTTCTCGGGTAGCATAATCATATTCCACAAAAATGCATTAACTCATTCATTAAGCATAACAATTATTTGCTAAAATAAAACAAAGATATACATGCATTCATCCCATTACATAGATATTACCGTGGTTCACCCCCTCTTGGGCTATGTCCACAAATATTTGGCTCTAGGCTCTTTTATTATGGTAGTTCTGCATCCTCAGCGCCTCGCGCGTACAGTTCTCCTCAGACTGGTAAGATATGTATGAGGTGAACTAGATCACACTAGGCTCCACAGCCTATGATCTAATCCTCAAATCTTCCTTCTATCCTATGTTCTTAGCTCAACAACTTACAAAAATGGTTCATAACAATATTACATATCACGTCAGCTCGTACATAACTAAGATGGAATACTACAAAAGCTAAACTAACACAAAAGTGAAGCAACCTTTTTTATGATACCTGCGTATCTATATTTATATATATCGGGCTTTTCAACCATTTAAAATCATATTACCAAAACCCTAACCCTACCGAAATTATCTCTTCCTCCCATGCACGCGTATTGTTCTTCCTCCAGTTGTCGCTTTCCTTGTGCATGCGCGCGTTTTGTTCTTCCTGTAGATGTTACTTCAGTTTCTAAATGCTTTCTTTCCCACGATCATCCTTCTTTCCACTTCGGCCTGGTTCCAACAAGCCCCCAACACTAACATGTGACTCATCCCAAGTCACCTAATCCTTCTGAGCTTCCTCGATCTCCTTTGTGATCGTCTGGAACTTTTCCTTGAGCTTTGTTTCTTTTATTAGTTCATGTGCGGTCTTTTCCTTGATGATGTCCACTACCTGAACTTCCATATCGTGGCTCAAAAATCCTGCACATTCTACCTGGGTCTGTGTTATCTTTGTTTTAGATCCTTCTGCCTATGCGAGTACTTATGCTACCCATTCCTATAATGGATCTATTTGAGCCTGACATTCCTATTTTCATGTTTGTGCAGTGATAAATTTTGCCTGCATATTCTTCATCTCTTGCATCCCTTTGACTCGTTCTAGGATTGGTATGGTCTTATGCCTCTGTTTGAGTTTTTGGATCATTGCATTGATCCTTTCCTCTTCCTTGTACCAATGTTGGACCTGTGGATCCTCCTCCATCCTTGTCCAAAGTTGTGTTGCTTTGTCGAACAATTCAGCTGTTGTACTAACCTGTTATTCTATCTCCTATAGCTGCGTTGTTGCTTCTTGCTTCCTTTTATCCTTAACTACTGGTGGAGTGGTTGGTGTGAGTTGTTCCTAGATATTCTTGATCTCCTTCTGATATTGATCAATTGCCTGCGCAATCTGATTGATCTTTTCTGCTACTGGGAGTTCATTTCCTTGCGCGGTGCTTGGGAATTTCTCAAAAATTCCTCCCACTCTTCATTCCAGTTCGTTCGTGCATTCTTTTTCCTCCTCATTTTTTAGCTTGGCTTGCTCACAAGATTTTTTCAGTGCCTCTCGCTTCTTTTTTGCTTGTTGTAGCTTGACTAAGTTTTTATGTGCACGATACTGTACCTCTTGGTCAACGCTAACCTATAATTTGTGTAGTTCCCTTGATGGCATCTGTGTTAGGACCAAATAGATGTGGTCTAAATCCTTCAAGGGTTTCTTCCCTAAGATTTCATTCATGCGCAGCATGCTAGGTTTTATGTAAATTGTTGTGTTTGCGTGTGGCATGGAGTGGACTGGGTATCGTTCTTCTACTTCCGCTCTTTCTTTGGTTTGTATTGTCGATGGATCTGTGCCTCTGTTTTTTCTTTCTATCTAGACTTCCCCAAGTTTCTTGAGAAACTATCCCATTTCTTCCATATTGTTTTGCATTTTATCCCTATGATGTGTTGCATGATTGAAGTCTTCTGCTAGGCAATCCTAGACCATTCTGGAGATCATGTCCCCATCTTCCTCCATGATTGTATAGTTTGGCGATGCTCGTTTCACCTTTTATTTCTTGCACACGCCTCCTGCCTATGCGGTTGGTCTCTTATTTCCCCCTGATTCTTGTGTGTTGGGATTTAGGGCGGTCTCTTGTGCTCGCTTATCTTGTTTTGGTTGTCCGTTGGTCAGCTGTGTAGTCTCTTTCTGGCCCTTCTGAGTTCTTGTCTTGTTTGACCCTTCTTCTACCTGAATCAGCTTGACTTGGCCCGTTCTTGGTTTCTTGGGCACTTGGATTTTCGAAGGCTGTGTTTCCACATGTTCTGCCTCTCCTTCTTCCGTTATTTCCGGTACTTCCCGGGTAATGGTTGGGATCATCTATTCATCAGGAATTCATTGATGACCATGTCAATATCACCCTCTATGATGCAGTAGCACATATGTAGCCACTGTTTATCTAGATCCTGACTTGGTTGTATCCACATTGTTTGGCGTGTGTCCCGATATTTGGCGATGTTCGCATATCGCATGACAACCTCTGGTGTTATCCTCCATGATCGGATGATAGCTTCCTATATGTCCCATAGGTATGCTTCAAATATGATTATGTTCTCCCTCTTATGTCTGGCCTGCAGCCCAGATCTCAATAATAGGTATCTTGCTCCCACTGGTTGTGGTCTAGTACAAAAAATTACATACCATGGTTCTCTCCATCCCATGAAGGCTATTAGGGTGATCAACCATGAGTAATGGAACTCTGTGCCTAGGTCCTGTGCATCCTTGTAATCCTCTTGAAATAAGTTCAATAAATATGGCGCCCATCTCATAGAGGTGCCTTTAGCACACTGAGTTGCAATTGCAATGGATCATGTTGGTACTTCATCTTTGCGGCATTTTCTAAGAAATTTGTAAGCTAAGATATTTGCGCCCAATTGTGTAGTTGCATTGTTGATTCATTTGATCATGATGCCCCTCGTTCCCCTGGAAGTGCCATATCTATTTTTCATTTATTCTTCCAACTCTTTCTCCTTGGATTTGTCGTCTAGAATCAATGCGAGATCCATACCCCGGATTGGTAATCTTGTTATTTTCACAATAAGCTCAATGGTTATGGGGATGGGTCTGTCCAACCATATCTCCCCTCCATGTGTGACTTCTAACAGCTGCTTGATGCATGTTTTCATGTACTGGCCTCTACCAAAATGTGGTAGCTTCAGCAAACATAAGATTCTTGTTCTGTCCAACCCAACTACCCACTAGTGTGGTTGGTTGATCATTTCTCCAAATCGGGTTATGCCTATGGTCTGCATAAAGACCCGTTGCACAAGTTCAGGGAAATTGGTTTCATATGATACATCCTGGTCTAAATATTTGAGCTTCTCGACGTGACCCAGTAGTTCTGTTTCTACCTATACTCCAGTTGGTATGCGTGGTAGAACAATTTATGTTGCAGGTTTCTTGCAGGGTGAGCTCGGTATCTAAACTTTGTCTTCCTGTTGTGGTGGCTGGTTCGAAGTTCCAGCAACTTCTAGTTGTTCCCCCATTAGCCCTTTTGGCCAAGCTAAGGCATTTGCAGTGGTCTCTTTTGTTGGTTGACCTGAGATGGTCATTTGCGACTCGTCTAGTTGCATTGTTGCTTCCAGATTTTGTGTCGTTTTGCTAACTTCTAGGGTTGCTTTGGTGCTTTCTAGTTGCACTTCCTATGGGGTTTTCGGTTCCTTGTTTTGAGGCACCTGCGTCGCTGCTGATGTATCTTATTTCATGGCCTCTGCTTGTGGTTGTTGAATCTCTTCCACAATCGATGTATAGTTTGTTGGTAGCATCTCTCAAGATGGGATCTCATCAATGTTGATGATCTTCAGCTGTTGTTGTTCATTTTGTTCTAGCTGTCCTCGTGATCTAGTCGGTCTGGCTGTCTGGCCTGCTTTTGATGGCTTCAGTGGTGACTATCAAACATTTGTAGAGTTCAAAATACTTCTGTGAGATCTATGGTATTTCTATGTTAGTCCCAGTTGCTAATACTCTCTCTCTGTGCTCCTTTTGTGAATAGACTAGTTGCTCCCGTGCTCGCGTGTTGTATGGACTTGTCACGAAGCTTGTCGAGGACACTTCCTCCATTATGTGTTTAATGCATCATAATTGTGGGTTTGATGCATCTATGATGGTTTCATACTTTCCATTATGCTTGTTTTTCCATCTCTCATTGGTGTGTTTAATGTGATGTCCCATCGGTCCTTGTCATGCTTTAATTCCACTTAGTGTTGTCCTATCATACTGCTTTTGTCGACTTTATGTTTCCCACTTGTTTTCCCTTTATATGTAACTGTTGTTTGTGCCTTTACCAAATTTTTGTTTCGAACGTCATATGGCCTTTCTATCTCTAGTGTGTTGAGTTCTTTTTAATCTTGTTTCCTTTTTGTTCTCTTTTTTATTTAATTTTTTTGTTTTTTTACCGCGTGGTAGGTGGTTGACTGTCCTTATAGAGATTCAGTTGGATCCCATTGATAATTCCTCTAAGTTCTGTTCTTGCTAAATATATTAACTATACATCTCCTCTATCTGTGACAGATTTTACCTTGTATGGTCCTAGCCAATGCATTCTAAGCTTCCTCGAGTGCTGAAATGACTTGTTGTTGTAGAGAAATACTAGATCTCCTTCCTTGAATGTTTTCTTCTTAATGTGTCAGTCATGCCAAGATTTGTCTCTTGCTTTCTACACTTGTTGATGGAATCCTACCAAGATTTGGTCTTCCTCCATTGACAATAATTGATCCAGTCTCTCCTATATTGTGTTTTGTTCTGTCATTTGTGTCATAGATGCTACGCATAAGATGGGTACTAAAAATTCTAATGGCACTACTGCTTCTTGGCCATAGACTAGTTTGAATGGTGTGTGCCCTATAAACTTTTTTCGTGTGGTCCTATATGCCCATAATAATGCTGGTACTTTTAGATCTCAGTCGTCTCTGTTGACGTTACATATCTTTGTCAGTGCATTCTCCAGAATTTTGTTGAAGGCTTCTACTGTGCCATTCGTCTATGGATGATACGGTGTTCTCTTTTAGTGATGAACTTCAAACTCTTCATTCATCACGTGGATGGTGTTGTTTATGAAGTGTGTGCCTTGTTTTCTCATCAAAATCTTGGGCACCCAAATATAGTGATTACTTTTTCAAACAAGAAGTGTGCAGTTGTCTCTGCGCTGCAATATTTTATTGGTGTGGCTTTTGCCCATCTTGTTAGGTATTACGTCGCAATGATAATGTATCTTTCCCCTGTCCTTTTGGCTGGTGGGTTAATTGGTCCCACAAAGTCTATTTCCCATTTTTCAAATGCGTGTAATGTTACTTGTGGTCTTAATGGAATTTTGTCCCTTTTGTTGCATTTTCCTACCCTTTGACAGACATCGTATCTCTGACAGTACTCTTTTGAGTCATTGGCCACCATAGTCCTGCACGTAATACCTTATGCATGGTAGATTTTCCTGCATAATTCCCTCATGCCATTCCCTCATGGGCTTCTGCTAAAATTCTTGATCGTTCGTTCTCTAATACATACCTTCGCAAGATGCTATCTATGCCTATTTTGTATAGATTTCCTACAATCAGTTGATATTCAGCCATGCGGACTACCAAATTCTTCTTCTGCACAGTGGTATATTCTTGTGGTGTGGTACCTGTAGTCAAGTACTGAATGATATCTACGAATTATTCATTAGAAATATGTACTGAGAATTATTGTGCATCCAAAAATTTGTGTTCTAAATTTGTAGGTTCTTCTCCATTTGTGACCATGGACAGGTGGTCAGGTCCTGCATTCAGTTTTCCTAGTTTAACTATTACTTCAAAATCAAATTCTTGAAATAGCAATAACCATCGACAGATTCTCCCCCCCCAACACTGGCTTGTTGACTAGGTATTTCAAGGCTGAGTGATCTGTAAACATCTTAAAGTGTTTTCCCAATAGGTAATGTCTGAACTTCTGCAGTGCATAAACCATGGCTAGGCCTTCTCTTTCTGTCCTGTTATAATTATGTTCTAAGTCTGATAACTTTCTTCTTGCAAATGCTATCAGGTGATCCAAGTCTCCTGCTCCTGGTTGTGCTAAGATAGCTCCAGTGCTATCATTGATGCATCTACATGCACATGGAATGTCTTTTCCCAGTCTAGAAATACTAGTATTGGTGCGGTAACCATATTTTCCTTCAGGGTATCCAGACCATGTTGACACTCGTCGTTCCATTGATACTTTGATTCCTTCTTTAACATATTTTCCATTGGTGCTATGATCTGCATGTATCCTTTGATGAATTTTCTGTAGTATCATGTGTGCCCTAATGCTTCTCTTAGCTGACGGCCTTTTTTTGGTGATCGTAAGTTAACAATGACTACGATCTTTGTTGGATCCACTAGAAAGACTTGTTTTCATACTATATGGCCCAATAGTATCACAAACAGTGTTCCAAATATGCATTTCTTGATGTTTAGTGATATATGGAATTGTCTACATATTTCTAACATCAGTCATAAAAATTCCACATGGTTTTTCAACAGAATATAAACTGTCCAGACATCCAGGTATACTTCGAGAAACTGATGGATGAATTCCTTAAATGTTGCGATGACCACTCTGGAGAATATTGCGGGTGCATTCTTCAGTCCAAATGGCATGACTGTGTATTGATAAGATCCCCATTCCATCACAAATGTGGTCTTGTGTCTATCCTCTTGTGCTATCTTAATTTGATCGTAGCCTGAGAATTCATCAGTGAATAAGTAAGATTCATGTCCCCCCACATTCTCTAACACTTCATCCGTGAACGATGTAGGGAATGGGTCGTGTAGGCATGCATTGTTCAACTTCCTCAAGTTGACACATATCTTGATCCATCTTCCTTATTTCTTGTCCTGTAATACCATCAGGCTTATCCATTCTGATTCCTCGACTGGTTCGATGATGACGGCTTCAAGCATTTTGTCAATCTCATCTTTAACTTTCTATTTATATATGGGGTTCAGTCTGTAGGGTCGTTGTCTAATAGGTATCGCTTCAGGTCTGAGTGGTATCTTCATCTCTCCTAATTCTCCGGCTATACCCTTCATCTTTGTAAATGTTGTGGGAAAAAGGTTGTTATATTCACACAACAATTCTATGATGCTTTCTATTGTTTGCTCATCCCAGTAATCTCCAATGTTGTCCATTTTGGGCTGCTTAGATGTCTCGATGTTAACTTTCTTTAACTTGATTGGCACGGATATGACTTCTAACTCTATGGGTGGTCCTTCCACATCTCTTTCACCTTATACTTCTTGGATCTGAATATCGTGTGGATCATCTTCATCTGGTGCTTCTTCCTGTACATGGTAACATGACAGTAGTTCCTTGACTGTTTGTTTATTACACTGTTGCTCTTCTGTGTTAAATTCTATTTTCGGTTCTTTGATGAATATTATTCCTCTGATTCGTTTGAGGGTTGCGTCTATGTTGGGGTTCTCATGCTCGAATGAGAAAGTGATTGTGAAGTTCTATTGCAATGTCCTCCATGTTCTAGTTCCTTTGCATAGTTCCTGGACTGTATGCCAATTCGTTGGTATGCCCTCTAAAGTATGTATGAAGTGATGAGGCCATTCCTCTGGTGGTGTCATTTTCCAGAGCATTTTTCACTTCACCAAGTGTTCCACTGGTGCTTCTTGTCCTTCGTATTTCTATTGTTTGGTGTATTCATGTTCTACGCCAAACCTTATGCGCAATAGTCGCTTACTTTTGATACCAGTCTATGATGGTCTCTTTATGTGAGCCCCACCATCTTGTGGGTGTGGCCTTGAGTGTTAAGTTAAGTTCTAACAGTTGCTAGTTTTCTAATACTTCGTCTTCATATTGTTTCAATAATGTTTCCAAATCATTTAGTCCATAGAAACTGGGTGGTTATCTGATTTCTATGCCTACCCATCTTACTGCACGATCTATTCTTGCACATCTTCTCGTGGATACTTCATGTAGTATTTGCTGCCAGTTTTCTAACCCGGTGTCTAAGTCTGTTGTGCTTGAAGTAATGCTCCGCCAACTGAGTACCATGTTTTTAGTTGGGTTGACATAATCCTCATCGAGCACAGTTGTTCTGTACAACTGGTCAATCTCCTCTAAGTCCAAGCAAGTGGGTTCTACAAAACTCTCCCCTTCTGATGGATCTAGTGGTGCTATGACCCTGTATTCTCTGAATTCAAATGTCATTTTCCTAGTTTTTAAATTGATTATGGCCTGGTTATCAAACGCCCAATCCATACCAAGCAATGTCGGGTAAGGTTTTGTGTCGTCCACTATTTCAATGACTTCAAATTCTTCTTTAGTGCACACTCCATCAAGATCTATTGTCACTCCTTTCATTCTACCTATTGGTAGGAATATATGCTTATTTTCTAGTTTCAATTGGACATTTGAGTATCCTAGTGTTGGCTCTCCCATCCATTTCCATGTCTTCTTTGGTAATACATTCACTTCAGATCCTAGATCTAGGATGATGTCTCCCATGATTAAATCCCCAATTTTAGAATTCAATTGAAATTCCCTTCTTGTTCTTCTTCTTGTGTGTAGGTGGTTAACGGTTTTTGGTTCTATCTTTTCTTCTGTCTCATTGCTATATTTCTCTAGTATGTTTTGTAATATTTTCACAGATGAAGGATCACTTAATACTTTTACGCATGATTTCAAAAATTCTTTGATTGTACTTACTTCTCCCTTGGGTTGCATTCCATTGGTATGATCCAGTGAGGGTGGCATCTCATATTCTGGGGCTTCCTTGAATGGTTGCACAGTTGAAGTCGACGTTGTGTCCTCCTTCTGAAATTCCTATCTGGCTTCCTTAAAGCTCTCCTTTTATTTTTCTGCATCGAACTGCTTCTTGGGGTTAGTGTTATTCTTTACCCATTGGTTTTGCGTTGGTTCCTGTTGAACTACACCATTTCCTTTTTTCATTCCTCCATGAGTGACTATATTGATGTTTCGTTCGTCATCCCTTGCTTCGGCTAAAATCCACTAGAAATTCTGATTGTTCTGGTTCCTCTTTTCTTGAATCTTTACTAGTAGTGTCGGACATTCCTCCGTATCGTGGTCCAATGTGCGACAATACATACAAGTTTTTGGTGGAAGTGGACACTCCCATGCATAATGTCCTGGTTGCTGACAATTGTGACATGTGACTAGTCCTCTACCACATCTGAAACCTCCTTTGGCTCGTCCTCTTCCTCGATATCCTGCTCGATTGACCCTCTTAGCGCATTCTACTGCGATGTCTGATTATACTATGTGGTATTGTATTGGGGATGTGTGGGTTTATATTGTGGTTGCACATTATTGTAGAGTTTTTGTGAAGTATCATACTTCTCTTACGTAGTTTTTTATTGATCTGGGGCTTAATTGAACTATGGCGTTGCTTGCCCAGTCATCATTTTGGCCTGTACCCTGTATGCATCTGATGTTCTCTTTCACATCAGCTCCATAGTTCTAAAACATTTTTCATCGTGGCCTACTGACTTACAAAAGGTGCAATATGAATTCTTTGGAACTGTCTCATATTTCTCCATGATCGTGTAGTGACAAGGGTCGTGACCCGATTTCTTGCATATTTCACCATAATCCTCCCCGTGGTAGCGAATTTGGCATACCTGTTTCCATATACTGAGCAGATGTTGGGCATTCGTTGATCTGGATTTTATGAGAAGAATGAAATGACTACATATTATTAACAGGTTCTTAACACAAAATAACAGAGATATGGTAAAACTAGTTTTCTATTCAATAAGGAAATAAGTTGAAACTATAAAATGCAACAGAAACAAGCTTGTTGAAATGATGGCGACTTATCTCTGAGAAAAGATGTGATAGTTGCGCTCATTCGCAAGAAGATGATTACAATGAGGCTCTGAAGGATTTTTTACAATAAACAAGAATGTCAAAAACCATAGACATCCAAAAACCTAACCCTAGGAGATAAAGCGCAAAAATTCATGTGGGCCCCGTTTGGGTAAGTTAGTACATCAACTTCCTGAGGTCGTAACATTTGCATACGATCTTTGTTTTAGGCGTATGATATCCCATTGGAAAGGTATTGTCGATGATATTCATTTTGAGGGTTCAATCATTCCTTTATCTATAATTCAGAAGCTCAATCCCGAAAAACCTTCATTTAGGCCCTCAAAATGGCCCTGGAAGTTAAAACTGCTAAAAATAGTAAATTGCCAAAATTATCAGAAAATTGTTTTGAGCCAGTTGGAAAAGGTGGGTGGCCACCGATATCCACTTGGATAAATCCTCCCTCCTTAGGAATAAATGGTATCCATTGCGTTGAGTTCCCCCATCAGATGAAAAAATTTATGTTGAACTTGGCCCCGGGTGAGCCACTTGCCTTGGTGCAGGAGTTGCCCTTTTTGAGTGCCCTTGATCTATGTGTCAACAACCTGATAATTGGATGCCTGTTGTATGCAGTCAGGATTGAGATATGTTGGTCTCAGCTTCTCTGCTACATCTGAGGTGTCCAATAATGGTGGGAAATAAGGACGAAGTAGATCCACATTGAACACTGGGTGCAAGCCAAGGAAAGGAGAAATGTTGATCTCAAAATAATTATCTCCCACAGCCTTGGTGATGGTGTGTGACCCATAACAGAGTGGGCGAAGCTTCCGATGGGGTCCTGTAAGGAATTATTTCTGCAAGTGTAACCAAACTTTGTCGCCCACCTGAAACTTATGTGGCACCCAATGTTGATCATGGCACTATTTGTACTTGTCATTGGACTTTTGTAGGATATCTTGAACCTATTGGCGGATGTTTTGGATCCGCTCAAAGAAATGGGTGACTTTGTCAGCTTCAGTTGGAGAAGGAGATGAGTCGGTCAAGGTGACCGCAAGGGGAAGTGCAACATCTATGGGACCCAATGGTTGGAATCCCAACCCCACCTGAAAGGGGTTGTGGCCGATTAAGCTATGTAGGGCTTGGTTGTAGCTATGTTGGGCATAGGGAAGGCTCTCATCCCATGTGCGAGGGTGATTTGAATTATACATGTGAAGGATGTGCACAATCATTCGATTGACGACCTCGGTTTGGCCATCTGTCTAAGGGTGGAAGGTCATGGATTTGGTGAGCTTGGTGTCCAGCACTAGAGGCTCGACCAGAATGTTCTAAGAAATAGATAGTCTTGATATAAGACAATGGTTTGTGGGATTCCAAAATGTACCTAGACTCGTTCAAAGAAGATCTTGGTAGTGGCCTCTGTTGTGATGTTCTTCTTGCAGGCAACCAGAATCACCATCTTAGAAAAGTGATCAACAACCACAAAAACACAGTCACTTCTCCACTTGGTGGATGGGAGGCCCAACATGTAGTCCATTGAGATGGATTCCCATGGCCTATCAGGATTAGGAAGAGGGGTGTACAAGCCCTATTTCTTAGTGGTCAGTTTGGAAATAGCATAGGTAGTGAAGGACCTGATATACTTGTTGACCTCCTGTCAAAGTTTCATCCAGTAAAAATGTTTTTGGGGCATCTCCACTGTCTTTTCGATGTTGAAGTGTCCTGCCACCTGACTGTAGTGGGATTCCTAGATCAGCTTCGCTCATTTTCTTGATGGAACATAGATATGGCCCATATGACACAACAACCCATCCTAAATATGGAAATTATCGACAACTGTGTTTGCACCCAACATTTGGTAGGTGGTGGCGAAGTCTGGGTCTGTCTCATACAGTTGGGGCCATCCAGAGGTCTCATGGCCGCAGGAGTATAGCACCTTGGTGAGTGCCACGACTGGCGGTCTGTTGAGGCAATCAGTGACGTGATTGGTGCTTCATGTTTTATACTTGATGTTGAGGTGAAATTGTTGCAAGTATGTGGACCACTTTTGATGGCAATCATTCTTCAATTTTCCTTGTGTCTGCATGAACTGCAGTGGCTTATGATCAATGTGGATGACTGTCTCCTTCCTAAGAATGTAATGTATCCACTAGCGGTAGGATTTCAAAATAGAGTACATTTCTTTGTCATAAGTAGGGTACTTATGAACAACATCTGATAGTGTCTCACTATGATAGGCCACAATGTGGTCGTGCTGAGTGAGAACAGCGCCCACCGCATAGTTTGAAGCATCTGTCTCAATCTCAAAGGGTTGTTGCAGGTATGGTAGTAAAAGTATTTGGGTTGAGCACAAGCACTACTTCAAATCATTGAATGCTTGTTTTTGGTACCGGCCCCACACAAATTTCACCTTACCACCACCCCTGGTTATTTGGCTAAGGGCCCATGCAATATGGGAGAATCCCAGCACAAACCTGTGGTAGAAATTGGCAAGGCCTAACAAGCTCCAAAGCTCAGGGAGTGTGGTTGGGGCTGGCTAGCCATGGATGACTTGGATATTGGTTGTATCTACATGTACACCACTTTGATCAATTATGTAGCCCAAGTAATGGACCCTGTCCATGCCGAATGAGAATTTTTCTAAGTTGGCATATAGCTTGTGTTGTTGCAAGGTGTGCAGAACCTGTTGAATATGCTACAAGTGTTCGGCCCATGTCTTTTTGTAAATGAGAATGTCATCTAGATACACCACTCCAAAATTATTGGTGAATGGTCACAGTATATCGTCCATCATCCTCATGAAAGTGGTTGGAGCATTTTTCAAACCAAAGGGCATGACCAACCATTCAAAAAGGCCTTCCTTTGAATTGAAGGTGGTTTTCCATACATCTGTCTGTTCTATCAGGACCTGGTGGTAGCCAGAGTTCAAATCAATCTTATTGAAGTATTTGGCCCCCATGAGTTGATCAAGGATTTCGTCGATTCAGGGAATCAAGTACCGGTTTCTGACTGTGATTTTATTCAGAGCCTGGTAATCAATGCAGAGTCACCAGGTTCCATCTTTCTTCTGTACCAGCATGATTAGGCTCCCGCAAGGTGATGAGCTGGGACGGATGTGCCCCTTATGGAGCAGTTCTTGGATCTGTCGCTTGATCTCCTCATTCTCTAATAGAGAGTGGTGATAGATTGGCCCATTGGGCAGTGGTACGTTGGGGCTAAGATCTATGGGGTGCTTGACCTAGTAGTGCAGAGTTACCCTAGTAGGTGAGGAGAAGATATCTGAGTATTCTTCCACGACCTTATCTACTTGATTCTACTGTATAGAGAGGTTGGCCACAGAGACCCTATATGTGGCTATGATCTTTCGCTTATTCTAAGAGTGAATCATGAGGAAGAAAAACTTCCCTGTATGAGAGATGACCTTCTTGCATTGCTTAGTAGAGATCAAGGAAATAGCACAAGGTGGGACTACCTCAGGTATCATGTACAATTTTCTATTCAAAGTAATAATAACACTATGAGGCCTAGACTCATATATAGCATGATGTTTCCATAAATAATGTTGCCCCAAAAGAACATCACAAACTTCAAGAGGAGCAACATCACACAATACCTCATCTTTGAAGGGCTTGATGTTGTACAACAGTCGACACTGTTGGCTAACACAGAGATCGCTTCCTTGGCAGAGCCATCCAATGGTGTAGGGTTGTGGGTGTGGTGTTATTGGTAGGGTCAGCCGCTTGATAACCTCTACTGAGATGAGGTTCTTCTAGCTACCGCTATCCACGATGAAGTGTAGCGGGGTGCCTTTTACCCACATATTTGAATGGAAGAGGCGTTCTCCTTCTTATGGATCGTCTGGTTCACCAGGCTGGATATTGGTGGTAGAAACGGTGGCACTGGGTTCCGCATCAATGATCTCTTATCCCCTTTCTGGTTCTGGCTCAGAGTTTGAACCCACATCTAATTCAGAGGCTTTCACTTCGGCCACCAGCGACTGCTTTGAGAAGCAGTCAGCAGTGTTATGCCAAGGACTCTTATGGAAGTTGCACCACTTCTCAATATTTTTCTTTGTCTTTTCGGTGTCCTTCTTTGCTTGCGGCTTGGACTGGTTGTCCTGATACTGTCTATATTTACTCTGTCATTTTTTCTGTGGGTTGGGTTTGCCCTTTCCTGGCTTTTATTGTGAGGGGTTCTCAGGCAAAAATTGTCACGTCTTTTGTTTGAGCTTCTGCTCGATTTTGATGGCATATCGGTAGGCCGCACCCAAGGATGAGATGTCCAAAAATTCCATTTCAGTCTGGATGTATCTATGTAGAGCATCATTATACTTGAGCACCATATGTCTCTATGAATCTTTGATACCCAACTTGGTGCGCAAGGTATGAAAGATATTTGTGAAATCTTGCACTACTTGGTCTCTTTCTTGCCGCAGTGTGGTCCATTTGGTATACAAGTCATCATAACTTCCGACAGGGTAGTATTGTTCCTTAATAACATCCCTGAAGGAATCCTAGGTGGCCATGCCTTTAAATAATGAGGGTTCCTCTATTTCATTTTGATCACATAAAGTTTCCCACCAATCTTTGACATGGGGAACGGGTTTGAGGAGCGCAAAAGTAATATTTTCTCTATTCAAAAAGTTATGGACAGAAAAATACCCTTCTAGTAGATTCAACCACTTGTCTATAGAATTTGCATCTATCTGACCTTCAAATATAGGAATATCGAAGTTTATTTGTACCTTGAATGGGGTGGTGCCTCCGCTCAAAGAATATGTGTTGCCTGTTAGTAGTCATCGAAGGATTTGCGCGAAACTATCCATCATCTTGTTCCTTTTTTGCATGAGCGATTCCTCAATCAAAAGTTTGAAAGGATATCATGTCCCATCATCTTTATTTTCTCCTTCCATGAGAGGTCGCTTGGGTGTGCGAGAGATTTTTTCCTCAATAGAAACAAGCTCGAGACCCAACTCTTTGTACTCCGACCTCGTTGGGGACATGCATTAAGATGACAAGGAGAAGACCGCTCTGATACCACTGATCTGGATTTTATGATTAGAATGAAATGACTACATATTATTAACAAATTCTTAACACAAAATAACAGAGATACAGTAAAACTAGTTTTCTATTCAATAAGTTGAAACTGTAAAATGCAGCGGAAACAAGCTTGTTGGAATGGTGGCAGCTTATCTCTGAGAATAGATGTGACAGTTGTGCTCATTCACAAGAATATGATTACAATGAGGCTCTGAAGGCATTTTTTAAATAAACAAGAATGCCCAAAATCCTATATAACCAAAAACCTAACCCTAGGAGATGAAGCACCAAAATTCATGTGGGCCCCGTTTGGGTAAGTTAGTACATCAACTTCCCAGGGTCGTAACTTTTGCATACGATCCATGTTTTAGGCATATGATAGCCCGTTGGAAAGGTATCATCAAGGAGATTCATTTTGGGGGATAAATCATGGATTCAACTATCATTGATAATATCTATCTCAAAAAACCTTCATTTAGGCCCTCAAAATGGCCCTGAAAGTTAAAACTGCTAAAAATAGTAAATTGCCAAAATTGTCAAAAAACTATTTTGAGCCAGTTGGAAAAGTTGGGTGGCCACCGATATCCACTTGGATCATTCATTATTTTAGTTTCCTTCTTTCCTGCATGTGTTTCACCAAACAGCTTCTCATTTTTCAACTGAAATGTTAAGTTCTTCAAATCCTCCTTCAGTTCTTTGATAGTTGGGTTCATCTATTGGTACCGGTTCTCTTCCAATTGCAAGGCTGCCTGCAGAGCCTCTACCTACTTCTAAAACTTATGTTTTCATAAGGGATATTTTATGTGTGGGAGTAGTGAGTTGACAAATAGGTGTCGATGTTGCATCTTAGCCATAAGGTATTTTAGTTTTCCCTTTAGTCGCTTGAATCTCTGGTCAATCTCCCATACAGATTCTCTTGGTTTCTATCTTATCTCAATCATATTGTTCATGTATTGATCCTCTGAGTTCAGCTTCTGGAACTCATTAATTAGTATCTTCTTAATGTCTGCCAATGTCCTTGTCATCCCAAGGGAATTGTTTGTGTCTAGACTCATGTACCAGTCTAGTGCGCGGTCTCTTAGCATAATTGCTAGTTGCGCAAGTTTAGTATCTTCATCAGTGATATGTTTTTCTTCCCATATCTTTGCACAAATGAACAAATGCTTCTCAGGGTCTTCTGATGCTTATCCTCGACATTCTGGTAATCTAATAGTGGGATCGTGTCCTGCCATTTTGAATACTGAACTACTACTTCCTCTACGCGGTGTAGATACTTGACTAGTGTTGCCTGAAATGGCTCCTCCAGTTGTTGCTCCTTGTGTAGATGTACTTCCTACTGTCAAAATTCCTCCAAACTTCGGTTGTCTAAATGGTGGTGTTCTCTTTGGTGTATTAGTCGCACACGGGTTTATGGGTTCCACACTGATATTAGTATGGATAGGATGGCTGCCTTATCCTCTCATTCTTGGGCCTCTCGTCGTCCTCTCATATGTTGCACGCAGGATTTCCTCAATATTCTCCACAGCCTGGAGATCGTCTACCTCTTCCTCATCACTCGTCAAGCCTTCCCTCATGCATATGGCTCTCTTCTTGGTATTCACCTTATATTGGTAGGGTACTCTGCTATGCATCATTCCTGATGACACCAAGATCCACTTGAGTTGGTCTTCATCCATCATGATCGGGTCTAAGGGTTCCTCCTCCTTATTGCCTTTATCATTTCCTCCTTCCATTTATCCTCTCTCTATCAGTGTTTCCCCCCTTCCCCCACGCACACAGGGAAGTTTAGCTATCTGATTCCATTGTCATTAAACCTTTTTTATATAGTAATATATTAATAGAAGTATACAAGGATTGAATATACCTTCTATGAGGTCCACATAGAAATTATTGCTCTACTACGTTGTATGACTTCACTGTGTCAACTGCAAATTATGTAATGAAACCTGCTACAATACTGTCAAGACAAAAGTCTACTGCATGGGTGAATCTTTTGTTCACCTATTGTACCTTCTCAATCTATACCAGAGTCCAATCTAGCTGTCGAATCTAGTTCGTCGCATGGTTATCCTTCAACCTTAGTATCCACTCTTGTAGTAGATGCAGAAAATCACAGAAAAAGACTTCATGTAAATCAGTAAACACGTATTTGTCCAAATATTTGTGAGGTGTGATCCTAGGGTTTATATTGTCTTTCTGTGCAAAATATAGCTCTTTGGTTCTCAACCAACCTTCGATTTCTGCTTTCATGGGTTTCCAAGGTCTCAACATTCCCTTCTATTGGCTCATTTCTCTTCTTGTTTTGCTTGTTCTTTTCTCATTCAATCTATCTCATCTACTCAGTCCTCTCTTGTTTCTCTCATTCTTTTCTCATTCAATCTATCTCATCTACTCAATCCTCTCTTGTTCCTTTTAACACGGAAATGGAACCATTTGTTGGTTATTGGTTTCCTTTACAATCTAATTTATTGACCCAGGGTTCATGTCTTTTAGGTTTCCAACAAAGCCTCTAAAACTATTAGCCCTCCTGGTAAACCAGAAGGCAACAGTGCACAGAATGCATTGTGCAGTCTCACCCGAGATAGCTTTAAATGGGTGGTTGTAAGACTTAGGTTTTTACAGCCTAGGATTGAGTATGAGATAGGGGTTTATTATTCAGATCCATATACTATGAATTGAGATTGCAATCTACTATTACTCACGGGTGCACATTTCTCTTTAACATTTTATTTCCCGAACAACACAATCATATTTCATAACAATGCATTAACTCAATCATTAAGAATAACAATTAATTGTCGAAAGAAAACAAAGATATACATGCATTCATCACATTACACATATATTACCATGGTTCACGCCCTCCTGGGCTATGTCCACAAAGATTTGGCTCTAGGCTCTTTTATTATGGTAGTTATGCATCTCTAGCAGGTGGCACATACAGTTCTCCTTAGATTGGTAAGATCTGTATGAGAAAAACTAGATCGCACTAGGCTCCATAGCCTGCGATCTAATCCTCAGATCTTCCTTCTCTCCTATGTTCTTAGCTCAACAACTTACAAAAATTGTTCATAACAGTATTACATATCGCATCAGCTCGTACATAACTAAGATGGAATACTACAAAAGCTGAACTAACACAAAAGTGAACCAACCTTTTTTATGATACCTACGTATTTATATTTATATATATCAGGCTCTTCATCCATTTACAATCATATTACCAAAACACTAACCCTACTGATGTTTGGTCTTCCTCGCATGTGCGCATTTTGTTCTTCCTCCAGCTATCGCTTTCCTTGTGCATGCTTTATTGCATGCATGCATGTTATTCTTCCTCCTGTTGTTACTTCAATTTTTGCACGCTTTCTTTCCCATGATCATGCTTCTTTCCACTTCAGCCTGGTTCCAACAACTTCTATCATAATCCGCCAAGTGTTGGTAGTGCTTTCCTGCAGGTTGTTGTAATACCCTGCGAGCATGCCTACATTTTCACTTCTGGATTTTGAGTCTAAAGTGATCCCTAATGATATGTGTTGCATTGAATGGAAATGAATGTTTCACTCACAAAAGTATGTATACTTAGGCTCCCTCCATCCAACAAAGGTGATCAGGATGAGTAGGCAAGAGTAGTGGAACTATGTTCCCAGCTCCTGTGCATCTTTGCAGTCCTCAAGGAACATGTTTAACAAGTATGGGGCCTAGCTAAGCATAGTGCCCTCCGCGCACTGTGTTGCAGCTCTGATGACCCCAGTAGGGACTTCCTCCTTGTGGCACTTCATGAGAAACCCACACGCCATGCGTTTGGTGGCCAACCTTGTTGTTGCATCACTAATGCGCTTAATAATGATTCTGTGTGATCCTCTTTATGTGCGATACATCTTTTTCATCTCCTCGACCATCACCTTCTCCTTTGTCTTGTCATCAAGGAACTACGCGGGACTCTCCCCCCGAGATGGTAGCCCTGTAATAAAAGCAATGAGCTCTACATCTATCAAGATAGGCTCTTCCACCCATACGTATCCTATGTGCATAAATGCCATCAACTTCTTGACGTAGTTATTTACGTCATGGCCCCTTCCAAAATGTGGGATATCCAATAGATTTAGAATCTCGGTGTTGTCCAGTCCAGTTGGCCACTGTTTCGGTTTGAAAATTGGATCATCGAAGGGTCCTATACCCATGTTGTCCAGGTAAGAAACTTTTCCATGTTATTCACATAGTGGTCTGAGTACTATAGTTTTTCCATGCATCCTAACATGTTAGTCATGATATGCACCCCTTCTAGAATGCGTAGTAAGACTATGGTTGTTGCAACCTGCCTGCGCAATGATCTTGCTACTAGCTACTTGCCCTTCCATTGCAGTGGCTTAATCAAGGTTCCAGCCTCCATTGTTCTCTCCTATGTATATGCCTCTGGCCTACTAGTGACATATTATACTATACCCTCATGTTGTTGCTCCATCACTGTTATTTATGACCTTTCTGGCGCAGTCACTTCTGTCTAGTTTGGGACCATCCCATTAACCCTCGGGGCCTCTTCAGGTTTTTCAGGGCACAAAGGATTTCCTACGTCCTTGGCCTGTTGGTTTTGTCCCACTTCTAGCATATCAATGTCCATGCCCATTTTTGTTGTTTGTTGGGTTTCCTCCACCACGGGTGTGGGGCTCCTTGGTTCAATATTGGGTGAAGGGATTTCATCCAAGTTGATGAATTTGGTAGTCTGTTCCAGTTCCTTTCCAATTCCATGTGGTTTTTGCGGTGCTCTAAGGTTTCTTCAAGGTCATCTGTAGGCTTGGCTCGACACACCTAGCTTGGATGGTTCCATGGTGATTAAGATGGTCTCTGTTGAGATAGTTCATTTTTTAACTCCTGCTAACTCACTCTTTGCTTTGTATACTCTATCACTATGTGTTTTCTCAATTCATAATAACCCTTCCATTGCTCACGTTCTTTCCTTATATAGAAATTGTGTGAAACTTCTCAGAGAAGTTACTTGAGTTGTGGTTTAAATGAATTGGTGCTTCTCATGTGCCTTCCATTGAATTCCCTTAACATTGCCAATTGGACAGATTAATGAGATGTCCCATCAAACTTTCTTGTCATTCAATTTTGATAGACACCGCCAGTTGGCACCTGCTTGTCATAGCCTCCATTTTCACAATTTCTGCCTTTTTCTGACAGTTGGTCCTTTTTTCGGCGTGCTAACATTTTCCAATGCGAGTGATTTTGTTTGGCCAGTGCACATAGACACTTTGTTTTCATCACGCTACCTCTCCTTTAGCTGGGTTTTGTCTAATGATGTCTGGCGTAGTACCCCCTCTGTTGTTGTGTGCATTCCTTTGTTGTATGGTGCATTTTTTTATTTTTTTTAAGTGCTAGGAGGTCGAGTGTCCCTATACAGCTTCAGTTGAATCCCATTGATCATTCCTCTGATTTTTGTTCCTCCAAATCGTTCAACTGTACATCTCCCCCATCTATGACAATTTTTACTTCATATGGTCCCAACCAATGCATTATGAGTTTTCCTGGGTATTGCAAAGATTTATTGTCATACACCAAGAATAGGTCTCCCTCCTTGAAAATTTTCCTCTTAATATGTCTATCATGCCAATATTTTTCCCTTGCTTTCTGTCCCTCTTGGTGAAACCCTGCTAGAATCATATCTTCTTCCATGATCATCAGCTGACTTATCATTTCTTGTATTGTGCCTCGCTCTATCATGTTGGTCATTTCTTCTACGTGCAGACTAGGTACCAAAAACTCTAATGGCACCACTGCTTGTTGTACATACACCAATCTAAATGGTGTATTCCTTGTTAGTTTTTTGCATGTGGTCCTATATTCCTACTGTACTGTTGGTATCTTCAAGTCCCAATCATCCCTCTTGACGTTGCATATATTTGTCAATGCATTCTATAGGATATTATTAAAGGCTTCCATTGTTTTGTTTGCTTGAGGATGATATGGTGTACTCTTTTGATGATAAACTTTGAACTCCTTAGTCATAGCCTTGATAGTGTTGTTAATGAAGTGAGTTCCTTGGTCAATCATCAAAATCCTTGGGCATCCAAATCTAGTGATCACTTGCTCAAACAAGAAGTGTGATATTGTATCTACGCTACAGCCTTTTACTGGTGTTGCTTATGCCCATCTTGTTAAGTACTTTTTCGTAGTAATAATATACCTTGCTCATGATCTTTTTACTGGTGGGTTAATTGGTTCCATAAAGTATATTGCCCATTTTTCAAATACTTGCAAGGTTACTTGTGGTATCAGGGGCATCTCATCACATCTATTCAATTTTCAAACCTTCTGACATACATCGCATCTCTAGCAGTAGTCCTTTGAGTCTCTGTAAACAGTTGGCCACCATAGTCCTACATGCAATACCTTCTGCACGGTAGGTTTTCCTGCATAATGTCCTCCTTCTATTCCCTCATGGGCCTCTTCTAAAATCCTAGGTCTTTCATGTTCTAGTACACATATTCTCAAGATGTTGTCTACACCCATCGTGTATAAGTGTCATGCAATCAATTGATAGTTTGCAGCTCTGACTACTAGATTTTCCTTTTTTGCAGTGTTGAATTATTGTGGCATAGTCCCTGCACTCAAGTATTGAATGATGTCTACAAAATATCCATCAGCTACTTGGACTAAAAATAACTGTGCATCGGGAAAGTTGTCCTCTAGATTCATAGGTTCCTCTCCATTGGTGATCCTTGACAGGTGATTCGGCCCTGCAATCGACTTACTTGGTTTGACTATCACTTCGAAGTCAAATTGTTAGGGTCCTAACCCACACATAGGTAGATCAATATATTCGGATGTAATAAAGGTCAATATCAATAAGGCCTTTCAATAAAATAGAATAAGGCGGATGTAAGAAGACATAATAGAACCTTCCTCTTCTAGAAGGATCTTCCTCTAGATGCTTCTCTTGATAGACATATTTAGTATAAATAAGGGTCAAGGGTATGAAAACCCTAGCTTGGAGATTATTGTAATAGAGTGTTTCTCGACTGGAGGTTGCCCCCTCGAAGAGGCCTGTGAACATTGCTTTTTGAATCAAAGTGTTATTTATGTTGTTGTTCTTATATCATTTACATGTTGTTGTGGAGATTATGTTGGTTATATTACTATTATTCTGCCATATCTAGCATTTTATTTATGTTCTGTGTATTTATTATATTTGGTATCTTGCAAGTGGTATCTGAGCACTTTCCTTGGCAGAAATTGTGGGAAATTTTTTTTCAGGGTAGAGATGTATTCCAACGTCTTTAAGCCACAGAGATCTGTCATTACACACATAAACCCGCGGTTGAGGGATTCATACACGTAGGAAATAAAATTGGTTCTTAAGTGCACATCTATTGGCCACCCTTGTAACCCCTGTTGGTACCCCTTCGAGTGGTAGCACATCAGACATCACCTGTGTATGGATCGGCCTAGATTTCCTGAAGCCCTCTTTAGATAAACCTATCAATCGTCGGACTGCTATAGTGTCACCAAGAAAAACACTCGGGAATATACTCTCTAGTACCTGGGTAGTCGGGTAGTATGGATAAGAGTATGTTCTATGCTCCTTAGTTAGTGCCCTAAGATATTGGGTCGAGTACTACTGTTGAACTTCGCACATATATCAGAGAGCTATAGCACAGGGAAAACCCTTGTCTGTAGAACCCTTGAATACCTAACCCTTGGGGGACAAAAACATAAACAAATTAAAACTGACCAAATCTATTGTCACACAACTGTATTCAGGTTTCCAAGTAAATACACATTTCTTTTTGGTTAATCATTTGGGGATTTCATCACTCTTGTATTCTTCAGACCGGAGTATAACTCCGCAGGTGTAAAACAAAAAAAAGTCTGGAAATGTTTTCACCATTATTTGAGACCTATTCCATTAGATTCATCTCTTTGCCCTTATCACATTCATCCATATCATTTTTTGGAAAAAAAAATTGACCCCGCCTGCCCCTTTTCAGTTCACCCATCCTCATGGCCCATACCCGTAGCCAAGAACTGGAGTCTCGCTTCAACACCTTGCAATCTAGTTTCCTAGAGACCCAAAAAGAAGTGAATCAACTCAGTGATACTGTTACCTCCCTTGATGCATCCATCAATACAACCATAAATGCATCTGTGCAATCCTCAATGGAGGAAGTCAAACAAGAACTGACCACCCAGCTTGAATTTGTCTTTGCATCACTCTGCACCAAACTGAAGATCCCTACCGATGACCCTTTCCCTGATGCACCTCCAAATATTGAAGGTGAACATTCCTCCCATTCCCATACCTTTCAGCCCCATCACTTTCAACGTGACCTGCACCTTCCGCGGGTGGGTGTAACCAAATTTGATGGCTCGGACCCCACTGGTTGGGTCACCCAAATGCAACATTATTTCTCTTTATACGGCATTACATATGACTTGGCCAAACTCCGGTATGGTGTTCTCCATCTAGATCAAGAATGTTGGCAATGGTAGCAATGGAGAAAAACTTCCCGTCAAGGGTATATTACTTAGACCCAATTTGTGACTGAGCTTTATGAACACTTTGACACTGACACCAACCATTTGGGCCATTTGACAAAATTGAAACATTCAAGAATAGTCGAAGACTTCATAGCTGCATTTGAGCACCTAGCTTTTCAAACAAAGGGCATGACTGATGCTTTCTTTCGAGAGTGTTTTATCAGTG
>JZKD02S1673567.1:419278-482935 GCA_000966675.3 Picea glauca | reverse complement strand
TGTTTTTAAGGGGGCGGACATGTTAGGGTCCTAACCTGCACATAGGTAGATCAATATATTCGGATGTAATAAAGGTCAATATTAATAAGGCCTTTCAATAAAATAGAATAAGGCGTATGTAAGAAGACCTAATATAAGATTCCACTTCTAGAAGGATCTTCCTCTAGATGCTTCTCTTGATAGACATATTTAGTATAAATAAGGGACGAGGATATGAAAACCCTAGCTTGGATATTATTGTAACAGAGCACTGCTCGACTAGAGGTTTCCCCCTTGAAGAGGCCTATGAACATTGCTTTATGAATCAAAGTGTTATTTCTGTTGTTGTTCTTATATCATTTTTGTGTTATTGTGGAGATTATGCTAGTTATATTACTGTTATTCTACCATTTCTAGCATTTTATTTGTGTTCTGTGTATTTATTATATCTGGTATCTTGCACAAATTCCTGGAACAACAATAATCATCTACAAATTCTCCCCCCAAACATTGGCTTGTTGACAAGGTATTTGAGAGTTGAATAGTCTGTAAACATATTGAAATTTTTTCCCAATAAGTAATGTTTTAACTTCTAAAGCACATAAACCATAGATAAGCCTTATCTCTCTGTGGTATTGTAGTTTTGCTCCAAATATGACAGTTTTCTGCTAGAAAATTCTATAGGATGATCCAAATCCCATGTTCCTAGCTACACCAGAATAGCTCCAAGTGTTATGTTTGATGCATCTACATTCACATGGAATGTCTTTTCCCAATCTGGGAATACTAGTACTGGTGTAGTTACCATCTTCTCTTTTAGAGTGTCCAATCCTTGCTGACAACCCTCATTCCACTGATTGAACTTGTTATCTTTTCTCAACAATTTATCCATTGGTGCAGTGATCTGTGCATACCCTTTTATGAATTTCTAGTAGTATCATGTGTGTCCCAACATTTCTCTTAACTGACGTACTGATTTTGGTGGTGGTATATTAATGATTATTGCAATCTTGGTAGGATCTACTAGCAAACCTTGTTTGCATACTATATGGCCCAATAGTATCCCAAAGGGTATTCCAAAGATGCACTTCTTGATGTTTAATGATATAGGACACCGCATGCATATTTGTAACATCAGCCTCAACACCTCTACATGGTCTTTCAATAGACTATAGACTATCTAGTCATCTAGATATACCTCTAGAAACCGGTGGATGAATTCTTTGAATGCATCGATGACTACTCTGGAAAATATTGTTGGTTCATTCTTTATCCCAAACGACATGAATGTATATTGGTAGGACCCCCATTATGTGGAAAACGTGGTCTTGTACCTATCTTTTGGGGCTATGTTGATCTTATGGTAGCCTAAGAATCCATCCGTGAATGAGTAAGCTTCATGGCCTCCTACGTTCTCCAATACCTCATTTGTGAAAGGAGTATGTAAAGGGTCATGTAGGAAAGAATCATTCAATTTCCTCAGGTCAACACATATCCCTATCCCTCCCTTCTTCTTCTTCTCTTGAACTACCATAGGGATTACCCATTCAGATTCCTCTACTGGTTCTACAATTCTAGCCTCCAACATCCTATCAATTTCTTCTTTCAGTTTTTTCTTATATATTGGGTTTAGTATATATGGTCTCTATCTGATCGGTATTAATTCATATCTAAGATGTATATTCATTTCACCTAGCTCTCTTGTTATTCCTTTCATTTATGTGAACGTTGTTGGGAACAAGTCGTTGTACTCGCGTCGTAACTTTGTTATGCTTTCTATTGTTTGTTCATCCCAGTAGTCTCCAATGTTGGCCATTTTGGGATTCTCAGCTGTCCCAATGTTGACTTTATTCACCTTAAGCAGCACATCAAATAATTTTGATTCTAGAGGTGGACCTTCCATCTCTCTTTCACCTTCAATTTTTTCTATCCAAATGTCATCTTCATTTAGTGCTTCTTCCTACACATGGTATCATGACAATAGTTATTTTACTGTCTATATGTTATGTTGTTTCTCTTCTATTATGAGTTTGACTTCTGGTTCTTTAATGAATATCACCCCTCTAATTTGTTTAAGTGATGAGTCTATGTTGAGGTTATCATGTTCAAATGAGAAGGTGACTATAAAATTATGTTGTAATACTATCCAATTTGTATTTCCTCTATGCAATTCCTAGTTTGTATACTAGTTTGTTGGAATCCCTTCTAATGTGTTAACAAAATTATGAGGCCATTCCTGTAGTGGTGTCATCCTCCATAGTGTTTTTCACTTATCCAAGTGTTTTTTTGGTTCCCCATGTCCACCATATTTTTTCATTTGGTTGGTTCCTTGTTCTAGGCCAAATCTGATGCATAGTAACCGCTTACATTGGTACCAGTCCTTAACTATCTCTTTGTGCACACCCCAACATATTTCGGGTGTTTCCTTGAGTGCTATATCCAGGGATAAGAGCCTTTGATTTTATAACACTTCATCTTTGTATCGTGTTAATAATGCTTCTAATTCATTCATCCCATGGAAGCTGGGAGGTTCCCTTATCTCCATACCTACCCATCTTACTGTACAGTCTATTCTTGAGCATCTTCTTGTGGAGACTTTGTGTAACCTCTACTGCCAATTCTCTAATCATGTATCTAATTCTGACACGTATGATGTGATACTTCTCCAACTGATTACCCCATCTGCAATTGGGTTCACATAATACTCTTCTTGCGTATTTGTTCTGTACAACTGGTTAATTTCCTGGAGGTCTAAGAAAGTGGGCTCTACAAACCTTTCCCCTTCTCATAGATCTAATGGCGCAATAACTATGTATTATCCTGACTTGAATGTCATCTTCCTCATCTTTAAGTTGATTATGGCCTGATTTTCAAATGCCCAATCCAAGCCAAGCAATGTTGGATAAGGTGTTGTGACATCCACTATATCTATCACTTTGAAATCAGCTTTAGTGCGCACTCCATCCAGATCTATTGTCACCCCCTTTAGTCTTCCAATTGGTAGAAATATGTGTTGATTTTCTAGTTTCAGCTGAACAGGTGAATATGCTAATGTGGTCTCTCCCATACATTTCCATGTCTTCTTAGGTAATACATTTACTTTGGATCCTAAATCTAGTATAATATCTCCCATGTTGAAGTCTCCAATGTTGGCATTCAATCTGAATTCTCTGCTTGTTCTCCTCCTTTTATGCATATGATTAAATATTTTTTGTTCTAGCTTTCCTTCTACCTATGTGATACATCTTTCTAGCATATTTTGTAACACTTTAACATATGATGGATCAAGTAGTAGTTTAACACAGGATTGCAAAAAATCCTTAATCGTACTTACTTGTCCTAGGGGATGTGATTATTTGGTGTGATCTAGCGATGGAGGTATTTTGTATGTTGGTAATTCCTTAGTATGTTGCACAGTTGATGTTGATGCAATGTTTGGCTTCAAGAATTCTTGGTTGGCCTACTTGAATATCTCCTTTCCATTTTGCGCATCAAACTACTTCTTCGGTTTGGCATTCTTCTTCACCCATTGGTGTTGTACTAGATCATGTTTTACTGTTTCATTCCATGTCTTATATCCTCCATGCATAACTATGTTGATGTTTCTTCCACCATCCCTTACTTCCACCAAAATCCATTAAACATTTTGATTGTTCTGATTTCTCTTTTCCTAGATTTTCCCCAATAGTGTAGGCCATTCTTATTTGTCATGATCTGATGTGCTACAATACATACATGTCACAGGTGGAACTGGTAATTCTCTTGCACAGTGTATTGGTTGTTGACAGTTGTGGCATACCACAGGTCCTCTGCCTCTTCCAAATCCTCCTCTTCCTCTTCATCCACCTTTTTATCCAGTTTGATCTCCACGTGGTGCATTGTACTGGGTTGCTTGGTTATATTGCATGGGGTTATAGTGTAGTTGCATGGTATTGTACTGTGGTTGTGCAGTGTTATATAGGGTTGGTACTTGGTTAAAATGTGGTGCAACTTTCCTGGTCATCATTTATGTCTACACCTTGTAACCATTTGATGTTCTTTCCCTCATCAGGTCCATGGTCCTGCAATCCTTGTCATCATGGCCTACTGACTTGAAAAAGTTGCAATATGAGTTATTAGGTACTATCTCGTATTTCTTCATCATTGGAAATTGATATGGATCATGCCCCTATTTCTTACAAATCTCACACCATAGTCCCCCTGTTGGTAAAGGTTTTGGTAGTCCTGTTTCCATGTACTGCGCGAATGTTGGGAATTCATTTTTATGGTGTCCTTTTGTCCTACATGTGGTACACCAATCGGCTTCTCCTTTCTCCTTACCTTTTCTCTGGTTTAGCTAGAATGTTAAGTTCTTCATATTCTCCTTAATCTCCTCTATGGTTGGATCGGTCTTCTAATATTGGTTCTCTTCTAGTTGTAGGGATTCTTGTAGAACCTCTGCCTAGGTTTGAAAATTTTATTGTCACAAAGGGTATTTCAAGTGTGGTAGTAGTGAATTGACAAACATATGCCTATGTTTCATATCTATCATGACATACTTTATCTTTCCCTTCAATCATTTTCATCTTTGGTCAATCTCCCATACAGATTCTCCTAGTTTTTGTCTAATCTCTATCATCTCATTCATATATTTATCCTATGAACTAGGTTTATGGAATTCATTTATCAATAGCTTTTTGATATCTCCAATCATTATGTTTGTCCCTGGAAGATTGTTTGTAGCTAAAATCATGTACCAATATATTTTGCGGTCTCTTAGCGTGATAGCTAACTACGTAAGTTTAGTGTCCTCATCTGTGATATGTTTCACTTCCCATATATTTTCACAAATAAACAAGTTCTTCTCAAGGTCCTCCGACGCTTCTCCTTTAAATTATGGTAACCTGATGGTGGGATCGTGTCCTGCCATCCTGAATGTTGAACTACTACCTTTGTGGGGTGCATATACTTGACTAATGCTTCATGAACTGGTTCCCCCAGTTTTGTTCCTTGTGTATATGTATGTCTTGTTGTCTTCCTCCTCCCAAAATTTGGTTGTCTAAATGGTGGTGTTCTTCTTGGTGTATTAGTCACACATGGGTTGATGGGTTCCACATTGACACTGATATGGATAGGAGTGCTTCTTTATATTCCCATCCTTGGATCTCTTGTCTTCCTCTCATATGTCACATGCAAGATTTCCTCAATATTCTCCACATCCCATAGATCCTCTACCTCTTCTTCATCACTTTCCAAGCCTTCCCTCGCGGCTACGACTCTCTTCTTGGTGTTCATCTTATATTGGTAGGGTACTCCACTGCGTGTTATTCTAATTATTTCTATGATCTTCTTGATCTAGTCTTCTTCAACCATAATTGGGTCCAAGGCCTCCTCCTTCTTACCTTTATCCATTTCTCCTTCTCTTGTCACTGCTTCCCCCCTTCCCCCATGCACACAGGAAAGTTTAGTTGTATAAGGCCATTTTCATTACACCTTTGTTATATAGTAATATATTAATAGAAGTATATAACGATCTGATATACCTACCTCTAGGTCCCTTCAAGAACTCTTTCTCTACTGTGTTGTAAGACTTCGTTATATCTAATGCAAATTCTCTGATAAACCCTGCAACAATGTTGTCTAACCAGAAATATACTACACACATAAATTGATTATCAACTTGTTGTAACTGTGTGATCTCTATATGATTCCACTCTAACTATCTGATCTGATTTGTAGGATGGTTTTATTTCAATCTTTTTATCCACTCCTACAATACATGTGGGAAATCACGGAAAAATACTTCATGCAAGTCATTGAATACGTACTTGTCTAGATACTTGTGCAGTGTCAACTTCGGGTTATGTTATCTTTTTGCACAAACTCCATCTCCTTTGTTTTCAACCAGCTCTCTATATTTTCCTTCATTGTATTCCACGGTCTTAACATCCCCTTTTAGATTCTCATTCTCTTAACATCTTGTCGTCCGATCTAGCATTTTTTTGACGTGTCTTCCACAAATCTCATTCACTCAATCCCCTATTGTTCCCACCAACTGGAAACAGAATCATTTGTTGGATTTTATCTTCTACTTTATCATTTATCTATCCTGATCCTACCTTACTATCATAAATTGAACCAGGTTCATATTTAACAAGCTCCCAGCAAAATCCCTCTAAAACTATCGACCCCTCTGGAAAACCAGAAGGAAAATTAGTTTACAGAGTGTACTGCGCAGTCTCACCCGAGATAGCTCTATGGGTGGCTTCAATACTCAAGTGTTTGCAACCTGGGAATGAGTGGAGATCTATGGCTATACTCTGTAATATTTATTTATTCAGTTTAACATCAAAGAAGACATTTTATTCATGCATGTGAAATATCAGATCTAACTAATCACTTTATTCATTCATCTAGCATTCAACACTTAATAATAATAGAGACACATACATTCAATCACATAACACAGGTGTTACCATGGTTCACCCCCTCCTAGGCTACATCAAAAAAGATTTGGATCTCAAGCTCTTTATTATGGTTCAGTAATATGCCATGCCGTGCATTTTTACAATCTAAGATCTTACACTCTCAACAGGCTCCTCGATCCTTGGGAGGCTGACTAGATCGCACCATGCTCCTTAGCTTGTGATCTAACCCTCAGGATCGAGTTTATCACTACTTCTCTAGCTCACCATCTTATGGAAGAGTATGGTTCTTACAATTAGCTTATTTTCATCCTCTCTTCATCTCTCATCATATCATCCTTCGCCTCCTCTTTCTATCCTCTAAGTAATACTTATTTATATTCTTGGCTCATCAGCCATTACAATATATTGCAAAAACCCTAACCCTAGTGTCATTAGGTATTCCTTGCATGCATGCCTAGCATGCTTAGCTCACACGTGCGGATTTTCCTTCCAGGTGTCATTTCTTCCTTTCATACTTCTCTTCCCAAAAATAGCATTTTCCCTTGATTGGGTCTGCGTCCAATACTTGGCAGTATTCTATATCTGTGATTTGTTGAGGATGGAGAGTGGAATATGGGATGGATTAAAAAATCAATTTGTTGATCATTTTTTAAGAACGTGGCATCCCATGCATTCAATTCATGAGACGTGGACATTTACTCATTGAGGTATACCACCCTGTGTTGGGGTTTTGGAATTTCATTTTGATTTCATGTGGGTAGAGTAACATTCTGGTTATGGAGCTTGACTGTACTAGTTGTGGTAATTGGGAGACTATTTTTTCAGAGATATTTAAAGCACCAAGGAAAGGTATCGTTATTATAGCTCATACCCATCAAATGCATCTATTTTTGTAGTAACATATTTGGAATAGCTATGCTTGAGTGGTAAATGAGTATGCTTGTTTTGACAATCTTCTAGATTTTGTTTTGTCACTCCTAAAGAAAATGTTCCTTGTTTTATTTCTCTAGATTAAACCCTCATATATATAAATAAATATAGGCTTTGTAGCAACCTCTTTTTTCACTCATTAATACTTGAATCGTAGAACAAAATGTGGGAAAGGACTTGTGGGTTTTCTTCTGCATGTATATTTGTTTACTATTTCAAAGGGTTTTGAAACCATGTATTTCAAGGACATCCTACAATTCTACTCGATCATGCATTAAAAAGAGCTTCCATGAACGTTATCATGCCATTGGATTTGTTTTTATTTAAAACCCTATTGATGGCACTGTAACTTTGAGAATGTGGAATTATTTGGTCGTATCATTTGATGTTAAACCTGACATTTTTTTTTAAGTCCTGTACATAGCAGAAAGGTGTCGTGAAGCTCAAACTTATGCATGTTTTTCATATATTTCTAACTTGATACCTTTGCATTCCAAATACAAAAAATAAAATTGTTAAATGACAGGTTAATGTTGATATATTTTTTTGAGTCCAACCAGTATGAGACACCCTCACATTCAGTTACATCCCATTCCCTGCACCCCAGACATGAGGATAGACATGTCCCTTTTGGAGATAAGCACCCAAAAACATCAACATCAAAAGCTAAAATGCCTATCAAGGCAAATTCAAAGGTGCCTAAGGTAACAAAGTCTCAGGAAAGTGGACAAAGGAAAATTGCCTCACACAAAAAATGTGATTTTTTATTTTATCAAGTTATTTTACTTTGACTTCACTGATTTGAAAAACTTCACTCATTTTTTAACAACAATTGTTTTTAGACAATAGATCGACATATTTATTTTTGTAGCATATATACACTCACATATATTTGATATTCAAGAGTCACAAGTGTATTTTTGAAATGTTTCATTTTTGGGATAATTTTACATGTGTATGAATGACGATATTTGAATGACATGGAATACATATTTATTTATGGTTGTACAAGAGAATATTTTGAAAATTAAACAATAAATATGTTTAGGGTGTCCCCTCCTTTTAGTTAATATTCATTGTACCCTTATCATTATTTATTAATATTTAATTATGATTTGTCCATATCTAACTAAAATTTATTTAAATAACTTAACTAAAAGTAGTCGAAACTACTCAAAACTACTTTTGGAGAATAAAAAGAGAACATGAGGGACAAGTAAAGAAGGAGAAGAGAGATAGAAGCACAAATTTTGATAAGGTTTTCTCGTGTTCTAGAGTGATATTACATTACTACTACATTCATTTCTGAATCACTTAAAATATAAGAACTTCTTGTTGATAGCAGGTGATTATTGAAGGTGGCATTAAGAAGGACCAAGAAGCATTGATTGTTGACATGCTTCAAAAGGTTGATCACATGTTTATTATAGTCTCTAAATTATTATTGGATTTATAAATTGGTTTTCAATTCTAAATAGGAATTTTTTGCAGAGTCAAGACAGTGGCATACGGTGGTTTGTTGATCCAATTTTTCTTAGTCTTCGTTTTACTTAGAGACACTAGTCATCTCTCATGTGATGTAACATTACACCTATGACTTCTAAGTCTTATTTTTGTCCTTACCCATTCCAGGGTATGAAAGAATGTTTTTGGCTCTATTTCAAAACTAAATAAATAAATCATTTGATGGTTTTGGAGTCTCATTTTGGACTATATGTGTAATCTTTATTTTAGATTTTATGTTTTATGATTGTTCATAAAATTGCTATAAATATTTATTATAAACATTTCTTTATTTATTTATCATAATACAACATAAAAGACAACATTAGGCCCAAGAACACATTTCTTGAGGACTAATTGATATTTTTTCAAAAGGCTATAAACATAGGGTAACAATCTTGCCTATCTTGTTTTAGCCCAACAAGATTCGAAAATGTTGGTACAAGGATAGCCATTCCTTTTCACCAACATTTATTTGGCGACCATACTGGGGACAAACCATTCAATGATTCTTCTCCGGTGTTTTATTTAATTCTCATAGTTATTTTTAGCAACAATGTATTACCTAACCTTGCTTGATCATGAATAAACCTGATTTTGATTTGATAACCAGTCTTCCCATGGTTAGTTTCGCTCTTTTTGAAAGTTTCCCATGGGAATCTTCTCTCAATCACATTAACAATTTTATCCAATTTTGTCAATTTGTTGGGTTCCAAGATATTTATACTTCTTCTGAAATTTTCCCTCTTACTCTTTGTGGCCAAGAAAGAGATTGGTATGGGTCCATATCACCTAATCCTAATTTGGTGGGAAAGATGATTTTTTCAAAGTTAGTTATTGACTTTCCTTCTCCACCCATTTCCCAACACTTTGAATTTTTTCCTGAGATTCTTCCTACCCTCCTCATTGTGATTTTCACAGAGGCCCTCATGAGAAATTGACTTGTAGATTATTCTTAGAATCTAAAGAGGCTTACCAAGTGAACCTCTATCTCTTCTTGACTAGTCAAGAAGATAATTACGCACCTCCTGATTCTTTAACAAAAACTTCACAGGTTTATCAGGAATCTTGTTCTTACGAATCTGCCCATGTTATCCCTAATCATGAAGTCTTATTCAATGCATTCCCATTTAATGATACTTTTTTCGAAACTCATTCCAAACAAGACTATTTTTTATTTGACGAAACATTCTTCTAAGATCAATCTTGTGAGGAAAATAGTCTTGACTTACATGACATTTCTCCTCATATCCCTCTTTTTTATGACTATTTTGAAGAAAGTGAGAAAGAGGATTCAAAGAATGATATAGATTCATGTAATTTTTATTTTGAGGACATGATAGTAGATCATTTTGCTAACACTTGTCAACCCGAAAATATTGCTTGGCCAAATGAAGATAGCCATGAAGAAATTCAAGATGAGCATATTTTCCTTGATAACGAATGTAATCCTCACCTTAGCTCTTTGTTTTGGAAATTATTTGACCGATCAACCCTTTGGCCCTAAGTTATTCCCATTTTTTGATGACCACTTGATTAGTGAGCATGAGGTTAGGAAATGGGAAGATTTAACACCAATTTATGATGAGTATCCAGACGAAGAGTATGAAGTTTCAGTTCAAGAAGAGGAGAGTCATGAGTGTACTTTGGAAGTAAGTGAGGAAGATATTTTATAGTATGCCAGAACCGAGACATGTTTTAATTTTTACTTGCAAGTGGTTGTAGTCATGAGTTTGGCCTTTTACCCTTAATTTTCTAATTCTAAGCATACTTTTAGTGTGCCTCATCTTGAGGAAGAGATTTACAATGACTCTTTTTATTTTCATGACATATATCCCATGAAAAAATCCTATGACTCCAAGGAGGATACCCATGATATTATTGAAGGGAAGAATTTGCATCCATTTCCTTCTATTTATTGCTTATTCCATCAACTTAAATTTGAACTTGAAAATTATTTAATCGGGTATTGGGATGACAGTATAGGATTAAATGCTAATCTTGTTGAATGGAATCTTTTAAAAGATGGTATTAAATTCTTTTGGATCATGATTGGTTCCCCTCATGTGTTGTGCATCAATCGGTCGACATTGTTCACCTAATGTCCTCCAAACCATCATTTTTGCATGGGAGATAAAGGATGCATTCATGTGTGCCAAGTTGATATGGATTTATGACCGGAAAAAAATGAATAATAGACTGAATAAAATAACACAGAGATATGGAGACCAACAACACATATCCAGTTAACAATAACTTCTATTGAATAAATAAAATAGGTTGAAACTGTAAAACTGTTGAACCGAAAACAACTTGCTCGAATGGTGGTAGTTATCTCTGAGAAGAGATGTAGCTTCTACATGCATCTGTCTGAGCAGAATGATAACAATGAGGCTCCATAGGCATTTTTAACATTAATCATGAATTCCAAAACCCTATACATACAAAAAACTAACCCTAGGAGATGAAACACCAAAATTTATGTGGGCCCTGATGGGTAAGTTGGTACCTCAACTTCCCGAGGTTGTAACCTTCACATACGACCTCTGTTTTAAGCATGTGAAAGCCCATCGGGAAATTCTTTTTGAGAACTACACATTATGTCATCAAACTCTAACTATGTTTATAGTTTGACTATGGAAATCCAAAAACACATTGTTTGGGGCCCCAAAATGGCCTTGGAAGTACAGAAAGATGTACTGACATGAAAACTTCCAAAATAAGCAAGTTGGAATAGGTGGGAGGCCACCAATATCCACCTAGATGTTGTGTAAGGCTTCAGGATATCCCTTGAGGTGCAGAACCTACAATTACAAATAAATGTCACCATTACAGAGAAACATGTTGAATGAAAAAATATCTAGAGCAGTCAGTTGGAATAGGTGGGTGGCCACCAATATCCACCTGGATCAGTCCTCCCCCCTTAGGAAGCAATGGTATCCATTGCATTGAGCTCCCCCATAATGTGAGCAAATTTATGTTGAATTTGGCCCCGGGTGAGCCACTTGCCTTGGTGCATGAGTTTCACTACCTTGACAACCTGATAAAGATGAATCCTTTTCTAGGGAGTGCCCTTGACCTATGTGTCTAGTATATTATCAGTGGATGCATGATCCATCCAGTGATGGTTGAGATATGTTGGTGTCAATTGTTCTGCAATCTCTGAGGTGTCCAATAATGGTGTAAAATATTGTTGGAGGAGGTCCACATTGAACATTGGGTGCAAGCCAAGGTAAGGGGGAGTGTTGAGATCAAAATCATTGTCACCCAAATCCTTGGTGATAGTGTAAGGTCCATAGTGAAGTGGACAGAGCTTCTGATGGGACCCTGTAAGGTGTTCTTTCTGTAAATGTAACCAAACCTTATCTCCCACCTGAAACTTGTGCAATACCCGGTGTTGATCATGGTGCTACTTGTACTTAGCATTAGATTTCTGCAAAATCTCATGGACATATTGGCAAATGTGTTGAATCCACTCAATTAATCTGGTGGCATTGTCGGCCTCAAACTGAACATGGCAATATTTTATTTGTGTGGTTGCAAGAGGTAGTGAAACATCAATGGTACCCAAGGGAATCCCAGCCCCACTTGAAATGGGCTATGGTCGTTGGAGCTATGGAGAGACATTTTGTAGTTGTGTTGAACATAGGGAAGACTCTCATCCCATGTATGTGGATGCTTAGAGTTATTCATGTGTAGGATGTGCACAATCATCTAATTGACGATGATTGTTTGGCCATTAGTTTGAGGGTGGAAGGAAGTGGATTTAGTGATCTCAGTGTCCAACAGTGACCAGAGACTTGACCAAAATGTGTTGAGGAACCTATTTTCCCGATCGGAGATGATGGTCTGTGGTATCCAAAAATGGACCCACACTCAATCAAATAAGAGCTTGGTAGTATATGTCGCTATGTTTCTCTTCTCACAGGCTGTGATAATTCTTGTTGAATGGAATCTTTTAAAAGATGGTATTAAATTATTTTGGATCATGATTGGTTCCACTCATGTGTTGTATGCATTAATCGATCGACATTGTTCACCTAATGTCCTCCAAACCATCAATTTTGCATGGGAGATAAAGGATGCATTCATGTGTGCCAAGTTGATATGGATTTATGAGAGGAACAAAATGAATAATAGACTGAATACAATAACACAGAGATACGGAGAAAAACAACACATATCCAGTGAACAATATGTTGAAATTACTAAGATGACTGAGAAGGGGGGGTGAATCAATTGTTACTGTGTTTAAACAATTTTAAGTCAATTAAGCCATTTTTAATCTTTCTCCAAGTGAACATCAATATTATACAATATATGAACAACATAAATAATGAGCATCACTCACACATAAGATATACACAGAGATAGAATTTCATGAGGAAACCCATAAAGGGAGAAAACCTCTTCTTCTTCGAAATGATAGACAATATTTTAAGTTTTGTACATTATTTATAATTGAGCACCAACTCAATGTGAGGCTACTACCTTTGTTTTACAATATCCAACTTGTTTGAGAGCACCAACTCTCTGATTTCTCTAGCACCCACTAGAAGGAAGCACCAACTCCTTGAGTGTTCCAAAACCAACTGGATGGAAGCACAAACTTCCAGTTACACAGGCTCCAACCTATATAACAGAGAACACTTGTTCTCCCTTGCACCACCCTACCACCCTGGTTTTTCTGGCTTCAACCAGATGGAATCTACAACTCCCTATGTTCAAGAACCCACTTGAACCTCTGAGGACAAAAGTCCTCTCTAGCACCACCCTACCTCCCTGATTATAAATAAATGATTGAATAACCAACAACACAGATAAATCGATTCTTACCACTTCTTCTTTGTTCTGTAAATCTGGTCTTCTTCTGACTGTTCTGCAATTCTTCTCTTCCTCTATCTGTAATTCTTCTCTGCTTCAAGTTGTTATGCAATTCTACTCTTGCTTCTATCTAATCCTCATCTGTTACTCATCTCTGAGTTTTATCTCACACTACGCATATTATCGGTCTCACACTGTGCATACTGTAATTTTCCCTTTCTTAATGTTCAACTCATTTTTCATTCAGAACAACCAACATTGCACAGTCGTCTCATATCTTCTTTTATTCACACACACCTCAGCAACTGAATCGCCAACCAATAAAGAATCATGAATCAATTTTTATAATTGAATCGTAACTGATAAATTAACGATGATGTGAAACAGTAGCCCTCTAATCATATTCGAATTCACCTACATTATTGGATTACAAGAAACAAAATGTCTTTCGCATTTCATATTTCGGAAATTCATGATTTCTCATGTCACGAATTCCTGTTGCAAAGTATCTCAACTCTCCAAGTTACGATCCCCTAAATGGATCTAGATCAATGGTCCACAACTTCATAATCTGATCCCTTAGTTTTCTAATGGAACGGATGACAGGATTTCGTCATTTTTCCCTTCGAGTCTTCGAGACTCACAATAGTCCCTTTCGGCATTTCGTGATTTTGCATGTTGTGAATTCCTGAAACTCCATGTTGCGATCCCCGAAACTCCATGTTGCAATTTCACATTTCAGCATTTCACGATTTTGCCAATTCTTGTGATGAGATATCTTGATGCTCCATGTCGCAATCCCCAAAACTCCGAAACTCCATGTCGCGATCACCGAAACTCCATGTCGCAATTTTTCATTTCGGCATTTCGCGATTTTTGTGGCGAAGTGTTTTCGACACTCCAACTCCTAGTAATCGAAACCTAAACCAAAAGGTGTTTTTCACATTTTGGCATTTCGGCATTCTTGTGGTGAAGTGTTTCAACACTCCAACTCCCGGTATCCAGAACTCTGAAATGGAGTTATTTCCCGGTCTACAAAACTCTTTGTTGATGTGCCTATTTTGGGATTTCGACGTTTCTCATTAAATGACTTCGGGACTCCTGTGATGAAGAGTCTCAAATCTTGACTCCTCCAAATCCCGGTATTTGAAACTCCGAAATGGAGTTATTTCTCGGTCTGCGAAACTCTTTGTTGATGTGCCTGTTTCACGATTTTGGCGTTTCGCATTTTGCGACTTCAGGACTCCTGTGATGAAGAGTCTCAACTCTTGACTCCTCTAACTCCCAGTATCTGAAACTTTGATTTCCTGGTCTACGAAACTCCGAAATGGAGTCTTTGACATGCTCTGATCTATCGCATATTGGGATTCTCTACCGTGAGTTGCTTCCTTGACTCCTGGAGTGTACAGTTTTGATCTTGCCATGCGATCATCGTTGTGCTACTGGTCTTGCCACTTTCTCTTGTTCATCATCGTCAAGTTGAGCTTGCCATCAATGACAAACAAATACTCTACCTTATGTCTGCTCGTAATAAATATGCCAACACAATAACTTCTATTGAATAAAAAAAATAGTTTGAAATTGTAAAACTGCAGAACTGAAAACAACTTACTCGAATGGTGGTAGTTATCTCATAGAAGAGATGTGGCTTTTACATGCATCTGTCTGAGTAGAATGATTACAATGAAGATCCATAGGAATTTTTAACATTACTCATGAATTCCAAAACCCTATATAGACAAAAACCTAACCCTAGGAGATGAAACACCAAAATTTATGTGGGCCCCGAAGGGTAAGTTGGTACCTCAACTTCCTGAGGTCGTAACTTTTGCATACGACCTATGTTTTAGGTGTGTGAAAGCTCGTTGGAAAGTTTTGTTTGAGAACTACACATTATGTCATCAAACTCTAAATATGTTTATAGTTTGACTGTGGAAATCCAAAAAAACATTGTTTGGGGCCCCAAAATGGCCCTGGAAGTACAGAAAGATGTACTGACATGAAAACTTTCAAAATAATCCAATTGAAATAGGTGGGAGGCCACCAATTTCCACCTATATATTGTGTAAGGCTTCAGGATATCCCTAGAGGTGAAAAACCTACAATTACAAATAAATGTCACCATTACAGAGCAACATGTTGAACGAAAAAATATCTAGAGGAGTCAGTTGGAATAGGTGGGTGGTTGCCAATATCCACCTGGATCAATCCTCCCCCCTTAGGAAGAAATGGTATCCATTGCATTGAGTGCCCCCATAATGTGAGCAACTTTCTATTGAATTTGTCCCCGGGTGAGCCACTTGCCTTGGTGCATGAGTTTCATTGCCTTGACAATTCGATAAAGATGAATCCTTTGCTGGCAAGTGCCCTTGACCTATGTGTCTAGTATATTATCAGTGGATGCATTATCCATGCAGTCATGGTTGATATCTGTTGGTGTCAATTGTTCTGCAATCTCTGAGGTTTCCAATAATGGTGGAAAATATTGTCGAAGGAGGTCCACATTGAACATTGGGTGCAAGCCAAGGTAGGGGGCAGTGCTGAGATCAAAATCATTCTCACCCAAAGCCTTGGTGATAGTGTAAGGCCCATAGTGAAGTGAGCAGAGCTTCCAATGGGGCCCTGTAAGGTGTTCTTTCTGCAAATGTAACCTGACCTTGTCTCCCACTTGAAACTTGTGTAATACCCAGTGTTGATCATGGTGCTACTTGTACTTAGCATTGGATTACTATAAAATCTCATGGACACATTGGGGAATGTGTTGAATCTACTCAATGAATCTGGTGGCATTGTCGGCCTCAAACTGAACATGGAAATATTTTGTTTTTGTGGTTGCAAGAGGTAGTGCAACATCAATGGTACCCAAGGGTTGGAATCCCAGACCCACTTGAAATGGGATATGGTTGATGGAGCTATGGAGAGCCATGTTGTAGTTGTGTTGAACATAGGGAAGACTCTCGTCCCATGTATGTGGATGCTTAGAGTTATTCATGCGCAGGATGTGCACAATCATCTGATTGACGACAATTGTTTGGCCATCGGTTTGAGGGTGGAAGGACGTGGATTTAGTGATCTTAGTGTCCAACAGTGACCAAAGACTCGACCAAAATGTGTTGAGGAACCTATTGTCCCAATCGGAGATGATGGTCTGTGGTATCCCAAAATGGACCCACACTCAATCGAATAAGAGCTTGGCAGTATATGTCACCATGTTGCTCTTCTTGCAAGTTGTGATAATGGACATCTTTGAAAACCGATCAACCACCATGAATACGCAATCATTGCCTTGATTGGTGGATGGAAGGACAGACATGTAATCCATCGAGATGGATTCCCAAGGCCTCTCAAGAGTAGGAAGAGGGGTGTATAATCCTTGCTTCTTGATGGTTGGCTTGGAATGTTGGAAATATAACTAAGAGGGGGGGTGAATCATTTATGTATATAAGCTTGAAACTTTTCCTTTTATTTTATAATTTCTATATTATTATTTAATATATTGTCTATAACTTAACATGCATAGATATACAATGATCAATCACATAGAATACACATAGACACTGATTTTCCTGAGGAAACCCATAAAGGGTGAAAAACTCTTCTTCTTAGGATGTCAATCAAGCTCCAACTTTCATGTACATCATAGTCTTTGAGCTCCAACTCAAATATGAGGCTACAACCTATGATAGAAAGATACAACTTGCAGAGAGAACTAACTCTCATATTTCTCCAGCACCAACTAGATGGAAGCACCAACTCCCAGAAAATATTCTAGCACCCACTAGAAGTTAGAGGACTACAATCCTCCCTACCACCACCCTACCACCCTGATTGAATCTTGCAAAAATTTTACTTACTTTCTCTATCTCTGATATGGTCTATTACAGCTTCAAGTCTCCTCTACTTTCTTCATCTTCTATCCTATGTTCCACTTCTGCATCTTTCTGCTTCTCTACTCTGCTCTCTTTCCTCCAGCGCACAACTCCCCTCTATTCAGATTCTCTTCTACATTTTATGCTCTGTGCTACCTCTCAATTCTATCCACTGCACCTCTGATCTCCACTTCAGGTACTACACTTTGTCTCTGCATACCCACATGCATAACTATCGAAAAACACACCATCTCTTTTGTTTTGCATGTCTTTCTCATGCCAATTCTTTTGCATGATCATCATTCAAACTCTTCATCTTCTCTGGTGATTATTCTCAATCTCTTCATCATCAATGGCCATTATCTGAAGATTCTTTGGATTCTATAGCAGTTATCCTGAGACTGATCATCACTATCAGGCATTATATTGAGATTCTTTTTATTCTTTGAGAGTTGCAACTCTTCGTCTTCTCTGGTAGTCATAGTCAGATGTTTTTGGCTTCTTTGGATTCTAAGCCCCTTCCTTCATGTGACCACCGGCGGTGACTGAACGCCTATTCAAAGGGCGCTCCCCGATCTCGGTCTAGTGATATCTAGCTTCGTTTCTCGATATGACCTTGGGTGATGAACTTCACGTGACCACGCGATTGTGGGTGCATACAAAGGTGGTTTAAAACAAGCTTCTCTTAGTTTCTCAATATGACCTTGGGTGATGAACTTCACATGAACACGTGATTGCGGGCGCGTACAAAGGTGGTTTAAAACAAACTTCTTTTCACCCTGCAATTCACCTCGAGCCTCCACATCTCCTTTCTCCAAAAATGTGGTTCCGAATGCGGACTACCTTCAAATTTTTAAAGTTCGCGCATCTTCAATCCCCGCAATACGATGGGACTGTCAATCTTACAATCTTGACGGTGCTCCTAAGTGGATGGTTCAAAATTGTTCTTTCACGGTCTGTCGATCAAATCTAACCTCCCTAAATCAATGGCTATGATTTATTTCATGATTTCGGTCTTCAAGAGTTTCAACTCTCAAATCTCTCTTTTCCCATATGACAATCTTCCAGAGTTGATGATATATTGACACCTATCTCCCTGAATCTACGATCAGGATCTCCTCTGTGAGTTTTGCCTTCGGGACTTTTCAATTCTCAAACTCTCATTTTATCCCAGACCATTTCACCCAAATTCCATGATCTAACAACGCATGGTCTTATCGAATTAATAGTCACAATCCCTTCGGGTATTTGGGGTTCTAAAATCTCAACTTTCCAACCTTTCAAACTTCCTTTTATTTTTCTCAAATATGACAATCCACTGACGCGTGTCCCTTTCAGATCAACAGTCACAATCCCTTCGGGTCTCCAAACTCCGAAGATTTCAAATCTCAACTTCTCGTTTCTTCTAACTGAATATCTTATGAAATGGAAGATCTGTTGACATCTATCCTTTTTAATCCAATGGCTATCCTCCACTCTGGGACTTCTCATTTTCCTAGAGTAGTTTCATCTGGAGTTCACAATCCATTAACACGTACCCTCATGCAAGATCAACGATCATAAGTGACTTCGGCACTTCGGTACTTTAGGTTGATCGCTGCTTCATTCTCCTCTGGAGTGGTTACCTGTTGAATAATTCATAGGTAATGGGGACCACTTTCTATAGGTTAACACTTCCACTTACACTATCTTTCCACTGTACTAGATCAACGGTTGAGAACGCATCTGAAGTGATCTTTAGATCGGATGACTCGTATCCACTTCAAGACTTTGGATTTCAAGAGTTCGGGACTTAGGGAATTTGTTGGTGGTAAAACTCGTGAATTAAAAATCCCGGAGTGACTTAACATTACACATGTCACTTGATGACATGTCATGAGCCTAGTAGTTGCCATGTGTCACTTGGATTTGTGATTTGCACATATCTGAAATGTCGAATCAACTTGACACTTTTCATTGTATGATTGTGCCATGTGTCCTTTCTAATGTAGTCTTGCTGACATGGATCCTCATTCACTTCAGGGATTTGGCCTTCGGGACTTTGGATATTTTGACTTTTCAAGTCGCCAATTCTTCTGAACTAAGAATCCCCGAACAGTAACCTCCTCGCAACTTTTAGACCCAAACTAAATGTTGTTCATCGATCATGTTTTTAGATTTATGAATGACGTTTACTTCGGCTCTCTACCTCTCCGAACTTTGGGTATTTCAAATATCAAACTAAAAATTCTCTAAGTGATTTTCTCTGAAGTTGACAATGGAAGTTCCTTGCTTACTTCGGGACTTTGGGACTTTGAAAAGTCCGCTCTCCTATGCTCATCCAATGGCTTAACCTTCATGCACTTATTTCTAGATCCAATGAATGTTGATCCTCGATGCTTAGATCCAATGGATCAGATCTGTACTTCTCCTATGCGCTTCCTCTAGTCACTGGATGTTGATCTAACGATCATTGGGTATTCGGGATTAGTGATCCAATGACCACTGTTGTTCTTCCTCCTGATATTTCTGATCTCTCTGGCTTATAAGGTTTTCTAAGTGTTCAAAGGTCTCAACCTTTGCTCCTCCTGCGAGTCTGTCTCCTTGACCTTGTCTGCACTTCTGGAAACTGCTATCTCTTCTGAGATTTCTCATTTTCTTCTCTCCCAAGGTTTTGTTCATTTTTGTTCTTTCCATCAATGACAAGAACACTCTTCCTGTAAACATGCCAACATGGAAATGGCACAGGCAGTGCAAGATATGATATACTTATTGACATCCTGTCGAAGTTTTGGCCAATAAAAATGTTTATGTAGAATGACCATAGTTTTCTCCATGCCAAAATGTCATGTCTTCTGACTATAGTGATCCTCCCAAATCATCTTTGCATTTTTGCTTGCAGGAGCACAAAGGTGGCCCAGATGGCATAACATTCCATCCTGAATGTGAAAATCGGTGACATTCGTGCATGTACCCAATGTTGAGGAAAAGATATGAAATGATCTTACTCAAGAATTTTCATATCTTACCTATATAAAGAAATATAGACGGTAATATCACCCTATGTTTATAGCCATCAAAAATTGTTTCCTAATCCACAAGTATTGGTTACAAGTTCTTAGGATGACTTTTTTATAAATGAAAGATTTATGAAAAAATCAATATTTATGTAATTTTATGAATATAACAGATGCATAAATAAATGTAAAGACAGAAGTAAAAAAACCAAGTCAATAATCAACAAATATGAGACATAAATCAATTGTTTATTCCATTCTAATTTATCGAAAGAATCTTTCTCTTTACAAAATTCCTCGAGGAAGTTTGAACCAAAGTCAAACTTAGATGTCCCTGATTAAAACCATACAAAAGAACTTCTGACATAAAGTAAAAATCTGAACTTTAAAAGTTGGATCAGCTTGCCACTGATTGTTTCCCACTCGACTCTGCACAATATCCTTTATCAGTCATGAAATTTAATTCACAAACAGACAAGTCTACACAAACTATCAAAGATAGATCAACACCTCTGAAAAACAAGTGTCTGAATGATGTTATTCAACCCTGAATCTTGTTGTCTACAATAGGACCCTGCTATCATAAAAGAGAATTAGGTTTTCAATGAATTAAAGAATGAATGAAAACTGAATTATCTCAATAAAACTCAAAGACCAAACCTTAGTACGCTTTCTCCTTCTATTATCCTCTTGTTCCTCCTTCTCTTTTTTCCTTTAAGCAATAAGAATTAGTTGAAGTATTTAAACTACCTCTTTTGTTAAGTTAACTAAAACTCAACCAACTTTTTAGTTAAGAGGGGAAAGTAATAAAATAATAATAAGGGTCTTTAATAAATAACAACTAGTAGGTGGGACCCCTTGTGACTCCCTTTAGTTTCTTTAATAGGCATAACACAACTAGTTAATCAATCAAAAACATCCCTCCTTGTGGCTCCCATCATCACTCTCATAATTTGACAATTTATATCAATGATAATTGAAACTATATCCAAAAATATAATATCCATATATCTAAAAAATAGTTTGTTGTCCAAAAATTTCAGAAGTCAATTGTTCTCAATGATCAATAAATAAAAACACTTAAAACCTATATTTTCCACTCTAGGAGGAAATTTTCCCCTTGTTGTTGTTGTCTCCCTTTGATTTCTTTGAATTTTCCTTAGGATGTGTGGATCCTTTAGGCCTAATCTCATTGATAACATGAGAGAAATCATCTCTCAAATGCATGCGGGATGACACGGATTTGGCAGAGTCATTTGACGTAGAGGAGGGGGCAGCAACGGCTTTTCCTTTGTCAGGAGCATGGTGGGCCTCGATTTTTATTTTTTTTCTTGTGTGGGAAGATGGTATTGGTGAGTGGGTAGGGGCAGCTTGAACAATTTTATTAACATGTGGAGGAGCATGTAGAGACAAGTTGGGCCAGCCACGATGTTGGGAGACTGTCGAGTGGACAATATCTTTCCATCTGTCATTTTTAGGGACTTCAGGTTGTAATGAGACATGAGGGGGAACTGGGATACCAGGGACATGTGGGGCTTGGAAAGGAGGCCTTTCTGGCCTAGGTTGGACCACTCCTTGTCCAATCTAGTTAAAAAAATCCATTTTGAAATAGTTGGCTCAACTCTTGCAAGTCTACATCAAAATGTATAGAAAACATTGGCCTTATAAGGCCCCTATTCCAATTTCATATTCCTTTGTTATCTTGGCCATGGCTACCTCTGCTGAAAAATCTCATTCATGTATGCAATACTTATTAGCGACTAGTTTCTTAAACAAACCATACATGAAATCTCTTTAAATATGAAACAAAGTTTGGCTCAGCAACACATCAGACTCATGCAATATAATCCATAAAATCGTTTAATATTTGTCAATGAGCAGGGGTTGAATAAGGGTTATGGGATATATGAGGGATTGTATTGAGAGAAAAGTGGTAAAATGAAGGGGAATCGATCATGATTACTTCTCAACAAATCATCAAAAAATCAACTGTATTGTAAATCAAAACATATCACTATAACTCATCCCTGTTCCATACTTTAACTAATATAATACAAAGTTTTTATTTAACTATAATTTAATTTTAAGAATAGGGAGTGGATAGTGAATATGGTAAGGCGAGGGGACTTGTAATGTGTGAAAAATGAGAGAATGGTAGGGGGGAAATGAATAATGTTCATAAAACAAATCAAATAATCCATAAACACAACTATGTACTCAATACAAAACATACCAATACCAATTCAATAATCAGTATGTATCAAAATTGTTCATTGTTCCACATTCAAAATCTTAAAAATTTATCAAATAACATAGTCTGCAATCATACTCAGAATGAAATGAATTTCAATAGTCATGTTAAAAGAATGCTTGGTCTCTAATTTCTTTCCTTTCATTTAAAGAATCGAAAGAAACCACACAGCAATAATTGTTCCACCTCTATCCATACTATAAAAATACCATGCAATGTCCATCAATTCACAATTGGTCAAATAAAATATATGCACGGGTCCCTTTCCATATTGAACTGGCCTCTAAAACATGCCCTATTTCATACACTCCTCATCATATCAACCAATAAAACTTTGCAATGAAACCATAGTAAATATAAAACCCGAGCTTCATCACTGCTGATGCAATTATTTACAATATGCACGATATGTCCATAATAGATACACAGTGAACATAATGAAATAACACAGTCATTGATTCCATAACTCTATATGATCCTGATCGGGACTAGTGAAACACACAGTATTCACCAACTTATAATTAACACCATGTTGTAAAAACACAACAATCTAAAGCATAATGAAAAAGAGGAAGCCCTTTGACTGCATATTATTACTCACCCTCGATCACAACTTTTCAACTAATTTAATCAATCAAAGATAAGATAGGTACTGGATGCAACTGTCATAACCACTCAACCAATATATGACAATCAACAAGATGCTCGACAAGAGTGAGAACAGTTGGGGATTATTGAAATCAGGCTCTGTAACAATGAATACAAAGAAGCAATCAAGATTTCACTCAGTCATCAATAGCACAGAGAGATTGGAGGTTCTCAAAACATATCAACCAAAAGGCATAGACCCTTTGATACAAGAACGGTAGAACCATAGGGTTCCTTATAACTCCTTGTTTATGCAACGGCGCAACAGTTCAATGATGGGTAGGGTAGGAAAATGATGCAAAGGAGAATTGAATATCCACTAGATAGTAACAAGTACCCAGAGCACATAGAGGTATAACCTTTGTCCATTTCTCCAGATTCGAATCAATGGATAACAATGCCAGTGGGAATGCAGACCCGAGGCATAAATTATATCACCCGACAAATATAAAGAATATATCTTGGCATAATGGCCACCCTATAACCAACTTATGAGATATGTTGATGTCAGGACCATGAAAATAATCCCACGACCATGACTCTGGAAAATACACATCGACCAAAAGGTATTCCAAAAAACATAGACAGCGACCACATAGCAGCCTGAATATGACTGGACAGGGTTACCCTCATAACTTTGAGGAAGCAGCCAACAAGGATAAATAGAACGAAACCCTCCATCAAAAAACTGAGTGATAATACCCATGTCCACTCAAAAACCGCAGAGATCCATCATGATTTTCACCAACAGAACAACCATCGAATGCACAACTCAACCAAACAAAATATTTTACTTGCAAATCAAATAACCACACAGTCATTCTAGAGAGAAAAACCACACATTTACACAGTTGCAAATCTCAGGAAAACACAACCAAAGCATTACCAAGCCATCATTCATTCATACACAGAACATAATTCATGGATGGGTGAAAAATAACCATACCTGTAACCGATAGCTTAAAATGGGCAAGTTGGTCGAGCGTTTTCTTCCCAGGATTGAATTTCAGATCTTAACCACCAACAGATTGAAATGAAACAATAACCATACTAGGGTGATGGCCTAATGGGGGGAGTATGGAGTGACATACATTTACTGCATGTCACTTCCATCTCCTCTTCATTCAATTCTGAATTACACGACATCCAATACTCACCATCTCGTTTAGCCATGGCATTAATTTCCAAAACATTGAAATCTACGACCACATTGCTTGCCAAATGCACCACCCAAAACATTCACATTAACCATTTCCAAATTTCCATACCATACCATATGTATTGTCATATCAAATGTGCCCAATATAACTCAAATGAAAATTGCATAGGCACTAACCAACCATTAATAGTTAGGATTAACACTAACTTGTTTTCATTTAATTTGCACATAACTCCTAGCATAGCATAACATAGATCCTTTCTTCTAGGATTTTTTATAAGCTTCATCCTTTTGCTTTTGTTTACGTCGTTACTAACATATTTATTGTGCATGTTGTTGATGGGACCTAAATCCCTTGACTCAACAGTAGGAACCAAACCCACCACCAAAGCCCAATTAGACTCTGTAGCATTTAAAATGGAATGGTTCTCTAGATCTTGTGATCTGGCCAATTTATCGATGGGCTTTGTGTTTCTTTGAGAAGGCTCTTCCTGCAGTTAGGAATATTTTCGTCTATATTTTTCTCTTCGATGGGGTTGATATGAGAGATGCAAGCCAGCATAAACCAACTTGACAATCAACAGGATTAATTTTTAACTACCTGGAAGAGGTTAAGCTTGGGATAACCCGCTGCTCAACATGCAGACAGATACTCTATACCATAGGCCTAGTACTAATACATTAACCATGTGAGCATCTAATTATTGTCTAAGAAACTAACTATCAAAAAGAAATCACATATGTAATAAGATAATGTCAAGAAAAATAATTCATCTACCATAACCATGCATTACATCATAACACAACAATTTGTCTTCATAATCAAAGAAAAGAACAACAAAACATTGCACCAGATAACTTGACAACATAATTAATTGTTCTTAATCTTTACTACATCATTCATGAAATGCAAGATAGGAAGTAGTTCTTCTCCAAGTCCAATCACATGCATCTGATGAAAATAGTTTGTCTTTGGTCCATAAGAATTTCTCAATTCATAGCAATCTCAAAATAATTATTAACAACCAAAAAGAAAGAGTTCTTACAACAACCATCAACCTTTGACTAATTGGTCGATGTCCTTATTTATAATCTAAACTTCAACCAAAATTAATAGCTAAATACAGTTTGAACCAAAACAAAATCACCGCATGGCGTCATCATTTAATAGTTTCTTTAACAGTCCACCCGAGATATTTCTTGAAAAGGGTGGCTTCTTGTTACAGGATAAATCGGTATATGCGGACACGAACAGATCTCCCTAGATCCACCTGGATCTAGAACAAAACAGGACAAGACATGACACTTTCCCTAAGCAACTATCATTGAATTTACTACTAAAGGAGGAACGAGTGGCATAACTTTATATCGCTTCATTAGGTCTTTGTTGTTCCTACTTCACTCCGGTGTTCTTGCAAGATCAGATCCAAGACAACACAAACCAACCAAAGGGAAGATAGTAAAGTATATTCAATGACTACCTATGCATATGATCAAGGAATTATGCAATAAAATAAGAGTGTTTTTATGGGAAAGGGACATGCCACTATGTTGTATTAAATGAAAGTAGAAGATACAAACAGATCGCCTTGATGTCGCAAGCTTCCTTTTAGGGGTCCTTGGTTCCAACACACACACTTGCTCTACACTTGCATGAAGAAGATCCAATATGGCTTGATGGACAAATGGAGACCTCAAGCTTCAATTCAAACAGGGTTCCTCATACAATTCTTTCATTGATTATCCATTCAATCTTGCTTAACCTCTTCCTTGAGAAACCATTCATTATATAGGAGAAGGAGAGATGGTTAAAGGGATGAGGATGATCCCACTAAATCTGAGAAGTCAATAGGATGCCAACCATGCAAATGCCAACTCATTTTCTAGAATATCCTCTTCTAGAACCTTCGTAACTTCCTCTTCCTTTTAAGATTTAAAACAGGTTTGCACCCTACCTATAGAGAAGACTGCGAACACCTCACGGGCTAGGTATAGGGTTGCCTGTGAGAATCAAGAGTCTTGTACCCTACAACATAGTCAGCCTGCGAACTTATCTTAAAAATATGTTTTATGGAAGAAGACAACAGTCACTTTTCTCAGGAAAAAGGTACTTATGAGAGCCTAAACACATTACTGTAGAGACACCACCAGAGTGACCAAAATAATGTGTAACACTTCTTTCATATTCAGACCAATTGATGAACAGTTCTTCACAAGTTTGGGGCCATGGGAATCTATGATGTTCCATTGGGGCCGCATATATTCCTCTGATATCCACTGCATTCACTCGCTACTCTACCAAGCTAGAGTTCAGTTGTTGTATCATGGTTTGAGCTCTAATCAAGTGTTCTATGAATTGTTGCACTTGCTCTGGCCTTGCATCAGTTATCTTTGCACACTCCTCGGTCCATAGTGAGTCTTTCTCGGCATGTATCTTGAACACGTCACTCAGGTTGATAAATTCATCGGGGGAGCCAAAATTGGGGATCCCGACATCTCTCATCACTTTATTAATTTTATCCCAATGCTTTTGGCACTTGGCCCATTTCTCTTGGATTTCTCGTTGTGGGTCCCGGGACATCTTAGCCCAGTACTCGGTGGATCTCTTCATGCAGTTGAGACTACTTTTTCCTACCAGTTGAATGCCATGTTCTTCCTTATCTCGAACCTGCTGGACTGCCTCAATATATTTGAGTCTCTCTATTGATTGTTGCACCCTTTCATTCCATCACTCCATCTCCTTGTATGTCGCGGGTACCATGAGAGTATCCTCCTAGAATTCAACTATGTTTTCGATTAATAGGTGTCTTTCCTTCTTAAACTTGTTGTAAACTCCTGAGAACTCACCTTTTAAATATATCGCGGTCTGTGTGGCACCTTTATAGTATTCATAAAGATGGCGCAAGTGTTCGAGCTCCTTCAAGGTGGCAACTAGTTCCTTTTCATCCCTCCTAGCTCTATCCCGGGCAGCATCAAAGAGGTATTTTCCCATGCCGATCAGTTCGTACATACGAGCATCTATTGTGTTGATTAAGTTCTCTTATGTAGTGACCAAGATGGAGTGATCCAAAGTGATCCTTCTCTTCTTTGCAGTCCTTTGAATGATGGCCTTTCTCTTCTGATCGTAGGAGATCGCATAGATGTCTTCTACCTCATCTACTGTCTCTGGTATCTATTGATTGCCCCTTGTGAGTTTGTTTTCCAGGCTACCAATGGTGTATATTTGTTCGAGAGTGGGCTCTTGAACTTCCTTTCTTTGCCTTCCAGGTCCAACCGCTACATGTTGCTCATCGGGGATTTGAATATTAGGCAGAATAGAGGTGTCGGGTACATACTTGTTACTTTCTTGTTCATTGGCCGCAGAACTGTTGATTTCCTTTTGTGAAGATCCTTTCTTTATCTCCCTAGGTTCAGGCTCATCATTCAGATCTGCTTCAGTTCCTGATTTATCGGAGTTTTTCGTGCCAAGGTTGCTTTCGTCTTCTTCTTCCTTTTGCGAGACCTCCTTGTCTTGAACTTCAGGATCAGGGGAAGGAGTTCTCTCGAGTATTTCTTCCTCTTGGACATGCACTAGGGTGCCATGATATGGTTTCAGACTCTCGTCATCACTATATACTTGTATAAGTTTTCTCAGGGGATTAGGCACTTGTGTTTCTATAGACACCCAGCCCGTCTCTGGTGGAATTGTTCTGCCTTCTAGGGAGTTGACCAAAAATGTTGTGGATCCAAGGTTACTTGATCTGTTGGTGTTATCAGGATTTAAGGAAGTAGGGCCACTTGACTCCGTCGGGACATTTTGGTTACTATTTTAAAGCACAGGTGTTACAACAAGGTACGGATCATCCTGCATTCATTTCATTAGCAATTGGCTTTGCTAGTACAAGAGTTTCTCCATCCTTGGTGTAACTTGAACTTCAGGGGAATCCCTGATTTGTATCAGGGATTCCTGATGAACTCCTGCAACTTCAATGTCTTCTTGGGGATCACCTATTTCCTCACCCAATTCGTGTGCTATCATTTCTTCCCAGGTCCTGATAATTTCTTGAGATGTCTACTCCAAAGACATCATTTTCTCTTCCCAACTCATGGATTTGAACCTGTTCATCCAATGGTCAGCTCTCCTTACCACTAACTCATTCCAATCTTGAGCGTTTTCAATGAAAACTTCATCCTCGAACTGGTCATGGGCATAAGTCCAACAGGAAGATACCTGTGATGCATGTTATAGGACCAAGCCCTTGGGATCGTTTTTGTGAAACCGGTATGTTTGGAACTGGTATTCTAATTGACTAAGCCCTTCTTATTTAGCATGCGTCATGTATTTGACCATGTAGAAACCAATATGAAATCCATATGGTATGAAAGATCGCTTATTATATTTTACTAAAGTGCCATTATACCCCTGCAAAATGGTTTGATAGAAAATTCCCCCCAATGCTATTTGATCAGGAACATACAAAGGTAACAAATGGGGAGCCCCATAAAGTGCTAAAAAACCTAATGTAGGTTTCATGCTCATCTAAATATCATTGACCAACTTTTGATATAACCCTTTTTGCTTCATATGATAGCCTAGGGCACTCTTTCCTGAAGAGAAAGAAGTAAATGAATGCAATAAACTGATCACAGATAATAGAATAGGAATTTTTGTACATGTTTTCCCATAAGATGTTGAAGTATACATGGACCATGAGATCCAAAGAGTGCCAATTCAATTTCATCCCAAAGAAATCATTCCTTGCGCAAATGATGTCCAGCATATACGAGTCCATGTAGAAGGTGGGGGTATCTCCCTCCTTCATCACCTGAGCTTTCCTTATGTAGGTGCTCAACTATTTGGAGATGATGGCACCCCAATTGAAGCTCGTGCCTGAAATGACAAGTGTAAAAGCTAGAGGCATCCAAGCCTCTGAAAAAATGGAGTAGTCTTTCTCCCCATGAAACTTGCAGAGCAGAGCCATGAGATATATGTATGGTTCCCTTATATTGGTTCTTGGGTACCAGCCAGCACTCTGGTTCATGAATTTTTTGTCTTCCCTCCACCAAGAGGCCATGATTTTACTGGTATCGTGTGATGCATAGAAGCTCAAAATGAAATCAGTGCTCAACTTTAGCTTAGAATCCCTAAGCTTGTAGTAACTCTGAACCTCTAATGGCAGGAATACCTCGATGCATTCACCATTATCATCGTTAATCAAAAACTTGTGTGCATCGACGTGGTCAATATGCCACTTTAGGAGCTCGATGCAAAAAAACACCGGAGACCGGTTGGACACCATGTGTAGATACGCCTTGTGAATATTTGGGAGGACCTTGTCATCGAGCCTCCTTGTGTCAGGATTGTTTTGTAGGGTATATTTGAGGGGTTCTTCCTTCTTGATTTTCTTGAACACTTCTTCCCATCGAGGAAATGTTTTTTTGGCTCCAATACTTGCTTCTGTGTTTCCAAAAGTCGGGGGCTGGACAAAGGCCTCTTTGGTGATCGTCTTAATGACGAGTACTAGCTTGGAAGAAAATTCCAATTGTGTTGCAATGACTAGGGAGGAGCCCTCTCCTGCTTCTGATTCTTCCATATTTGGCACTCTGTGTGATTTCCTAGTAGAGGATTTCTTTGGAGGCATCATTCCTGCAATTAAAACTGCCCTTTAAACATGTGTGTAGAGAGACATTGGTTGAGAAAAAATGAATGGAGTGTAAAAAACACCATAAGAGGCTACATACATGTAATGCTTGCTAAGATAATTGTTTAATACTCATAAAAATTTGGATGTTTCCTCCTGACTATTAGCTTCGCTCTTCTGTTTGTTCCAAATTTATTGTTGTGTAGAATAGGATCATACACAATGACTCGCAAAGGATATGACTGGAGAGGTACTATCAGTCATATCAATTAGTTAATATGTGTAATGAATGCAAATTCAAAATAAACTACTATCGAATTTCTACAAACAAATCTTAACTGGTCGACAGCAGAGGCGTGGAGGAAGATGCATTGTATCGATGGGTTTAACAGTTCCTTTTGATTTGCGCACAAATTAGTAACTAATGCACGATCCACGAATTAACTAAGATCCTTGAATGTGGTGTACCTGACACATTTAAGGGTTAAAATGTCTTGTCACGTCACATCACTCTGGCATAGAGACCGAGGATCGGATAATATCTAAGTGTATATTTATATTGATATTCTCCTGATAAAACTTCTGACATCGATGATATCGGGGATTGGTGATCGGGGAAGGTTCAAGTGTGTTGCTTCTCGACAGGTCATTGTCTTTATAATCTTTTGTTGTCGAAAGCATCTCGAGAGTCGATGGTTGGCGGTGTCACTCCTCTATTTTCACAACACTTACTATTACACTTTTCTGTCAAAGCTGAATGAATCGGTCTTCGGCAAAATCCTTCCCGAGTCTTATTCATAGAAAAGAAAGTCTTTCATCAGCGGACGCCGATGAAGGTTGGCACTCAGCTATTTTGAATTCACAATCGATTTTCTTCACATTTTATCTCTATCGATGTTGAATTTCCTAAGCGAGTCGAGGAAAAAATTTAGGTTGTCGAACTTCGAGTAGTTGTTAAGTCTCTTTTAGAGTTAAGATGATTCTTTTTGTATGTTCAGGAAAGCTTTAGAATGAACATAAAAAATAAGCGCAAGTATCAGTTTCATATTGAAGGCATAACAAACAGTGTAAAGGATCAAGTGGTACCCAAAAGTAAAAAATAAACATATACTTTCAGGGTGTGTTGAGTGCTCAACAAATGGCGATTCATTGGGTGAATGTAGAATCTATGTTCCTCCTTCGTTTCCCTTGAGGTATTATCGAATCACAAAGTAGACATTTTTGACAATTCTTTTATTCGTATTAACTGAGGTTTTTTTTTTTCTTTTTTTTATCATTGGAAGTATTGTTTTAGGGCTTGGTCATTCACTAGGAGGGAATCAAGTTCCCCCCTCAGATTTTGCAACCCATAAGTGCCTGCCCAAATATTCTCAGCCACCTGGAAAGGTCCAAGCCATAGGTCCTGAAACTTAGAATGTTTCCCTTTCTGTTCATTTGCTTTGTCCCACTTTAGGACTAAGTCTCCTACCTCAAAGTTTTTTTCTTTAGCCTTATTCTTGTCAAACCATCTCTTCACTATCTGTTGGTGATCTAGGAATTTTGACTTAGCCTTCTCTCTTTCTTCTTCTAGCATGAGTAGAGTATTGATTCTTTGTTGCATGGTCGAGGAGGGTTCCTCGTTGGCATCTTGGGCCAATTGAAGAGATGGAAAATAGATCCCATTTGGGAGGATGGCTTCTTTCCCATAGACCAAAAAGTATAGGGAATTTCCTATGGCTTCTTTGGGTGTGACCCTATCGGCCCATAGGTAATTATGAAGTTGGTTATGCCAATTTATTTGGTTATTTGTAACCGTCTTCTTTAATATTCTTACCAGGTTTTTATTAGTTGATTAAACCACACCATTTCCCTAGGCATAGTAATTTGCAGAGTACTTGATCACAATTCCTTTGTCCAGAGCAAACTCTGTCAATAGGGTTGAAGAAAAGTAGGTTGTGTTATCAAAGACCAGAACAGAGGGGACACCAAACCTCGTGATCAGTTGTTACTCTATGAATTGGATAACCACCTTCTTGTTCACATGAGTCATAGGAATGGCCTCTTTCCATATCGTGAAATAGTCGGTGGCAGTAAGAATGTACTTGTGTAGTTTCAAGGATCTAGGTGTAAATTCTCCTATAATATCCAACCCCCACTGCTCAAAAGGTCGAGATATAGTGATAGGTTGGAGTGGGATCACTGCCCTTTTCTCCTTTCCAGAGCTTATTTGACAAGTCTTGCAGTTTCTAGTGTAGGTGTGAGCGTCTTTGAACAGGGTAGGCTAGTAATAGTTGTCTCTCAGAATATTATGAGTGGTGGTGTTTCCTACAAAATGTCCTCTGACGGGGCCATCATGAAGTTCTTTTAGCACTTTGTCTACATCTTCATGCTCAAGACATATTAATAGTAACCCATCATAATTGATCCAGAAGAGCACCGAATTTATAAGACAATATTGCACAAATTTTAATCTTGGGGCTCTCCTTTCTATGGGATTGAGGTTTTCAGGACAAGCCCCTTGATGTATAAGATAAGTTAATTATTTATACCAAGAATCTTGTCTTGGGGAGATGTATGTTACTTCACCACACCAGAGTTCCACCTCGTTCTCCCATCCGAGATCTTTGTTTACTTGATCTTGGGCCTCGACTGCGAGCTTACACAACCCCTTCCCTTTTACTAGTTTTGCAGGCTTTATTTCTAGGTCAAATTCCTAGAATACCCCCATCCAGTTTCCTCTTCTTTCCCCCATTTCTTGTTGGGTAAACATGGATCAGACAGCAGGGTGAGGAACAATTACTTTAGTGTGATTCTTGAGGATGTAAGATCGAAAATGTTTTACAACCTTATAAACCGCGTAGGCTTGCTTGTTAACTGTAGGATAATTGAGCTCAGCCCCTTGAAGATTAGTACTCATATATGACATTAGGGCTTCATTGTTTTCATTATCCTTCTGATTCAATATTACGGCTAGCGATTGATCGGAGGTGAAAGTATAAAGGCAAAAATCCCTATTGAAATCGAGACTTCGCAACATCGAGTCCCAGGAAATGGAAGCTTTGATATTGTCGAAGGAATATTTTCATTCATCATCCCACTTAAATTTGGCATCTTTGTGAATCATATTTTGTAAGGGTTTGATAATTTCCATGAATTCGTGAGTGAACTTCCTCACAAAATTGGTTTGCCTGAAAAAGGAATGCATAGCTTTCTTATTATGGGATAAGGGAAGTTGAGAGATGGCTTTAATCCTTTTGGGGTCTATGAGAATCCCTTCTTGAGATATAATGTGACCTAACATTTTACCTTCCTCGACACCAAAGATAGTTTTCTTAGGATTTAAGGATATACCATATTTCCTAAATCTCTCAAAAATCTAAGTTAAGTGTTGGATATGTTCTTCTATGTTCTTCGAATACATTGTTACATCGTCCAGATACACAACCACGCATCTATTGATCAGTCCCCAAAAATCCACACCCATGGTTTTTTGGAAGGTTGTTCCTGCATTAATTAATCTGAAAGGAATGCGCTTATAAGCGAAGGTTCCCCATTTGGTTCGGAAAGTGATTTTTAAACGATCTTCCTCTGAAACAAGGACTTGGTTATAACCTAAGAAACCATCCAATAGAGAGAAGATCTATGAGCCAAACACAATCTACAGGATTTGTTCCATTGGTGGGACTGGATAATTTTCCTTTTCTGAAGCCCTGTTGAGGTTTCTAAAATCCATGCATAGGCAGATTTCTCTTGAATTCTTCCTCACCGGGACTAGGTTAGCTACCCAAGTGGAATGCCTAACCTGAAAAGTGATCTTGGCATCTAAAATATTTTTTAACTCTTGATACATAAGAGGCTCTAGGGATGGGTGATACTTTTGGAGCTTCTGTTGAAAAGGTTTTAAGTTTGGTTTTAAAGGGATAGTGTGTTGAATGATGCATGTATCGTACATTTTCAAATCCTTATAGGACCATACGAAGACATCTTGGTATTGTCTGAACAATTTGAGGTAAGCCTTCCTCTCCTCCTTAGACATGGTCTTGTCCAAATTCACGTTCCTTGGAATCTCTGGGGTCCCAAGATTCATAGTTTCATGCAGGGGGCAGGAGCTACCAGTCTTTGCATTTTCGGGTCCCTTAAATTGCTCCCTAATATCAAAAAGATTTTCTAGATTAGATATCCCTTTTGGGATTGTGTGACCCTTTGATTTATCCATAGGTCGTCTCATCTGAGGATTGGTTTCTGTGGACAGCTCTTGGAATTCTTCATCGTCAATAGCGCGATCTTTGAAATTGTCTTGGTTAGTTAAGAATTTTATGATTTGTTCATCTCCTTTGAAGGCTTTCCAGTTGTAAATTTTATTAGGTACTGATGGTTTGTAAAGAAGTTCCACGGTGAATCGAGAGGCTTCATAATCTTCTAAAGGCGACAACCTGGAAGCGGTAGTAGCTAAGGAGTCAGCAAGAATATTCTTTTTCCTGGGGACCGCTATGATATTAAAAGCTTCAAAGTGTTCTATTAACCTATGCACCTCCTACTAATAGTTCTTAAGATGAGGAGAATTGCAATGTATAGTATTTCTTATTTTCCTAACAATAATTTCAGAGTCCCCGAAAACCTTCAATCCTTTGATATCTAAATCTATGGCTTTCTCTAACCCTTGTACCAGAGATTCATATTCAACAGTATTGTTGGTACACTCGAATTCGAGTCTACAGTACATGAAATAGAGTTTACCAATAAGATTAATGAGGATGCATCCTACTCCAGACCCTTCTTGAGATTTAGATCCATCAAAATAGAGGGTCCAAATTTGTGAGTGAGGATCGCTATTTTTGTTCCCTTATTATTCTCTTGTTCCCTGACCTCCCATTTCGCAAGTTTTAGTGCTAAGTTTTGGTAGAAGAAGGTGTCTCATGTCGATGTCGGTGATTTGTCTTGAAATATCAATTTGGATTTTTGAGTAAAAGGAACATCAGATAAGAGGGGAGTGAAGTTTCCAAAGTAGGAGTCGTAGGAATAATTTCCCAGTATGGGGAAATCTGTGAACGAGGGTTCGTTGGGTGTTTGTAGATTAGTGACCATATGTTTCAAATACCTCTCCCTGTCGATTTTGATCATGTTCTTATGTCCCTTTAGCGGCAGCCAAAGGTGTGCGCAGTCAGTACTGAAATAACCGTTTATCTTTTTAGACTAATATCAGCTTAGTAATAGCCCATATGCCTATGGGATATCTACTACAATAATTTCAATCACTTGAAATAATGTGGGGTGTGTCAATATCCTGATCATCATGTCCTTTAATTCTCCTATGACTTTGACCTAGGTCCTATCCAGTTGTATGACATGTTTATCAGTCTTGAGAGGAACGACATTCAATTTCATGCAAACAGACAAGGGCATGACGTTGGAGGATTCTCCATAATCTACTAAATAGTTGTGGATGTTCCTATTGAAGATTTCAAATGTTAGGAGGAATGGGGTGACAAAAAAAAATTCTTTTCAGTCTACTGAACAAGCATTGACAGTTGGCTTTCCCACCAGGTCGATGGATGATAGATTTCTTTCCAGGCCGCTGACCATCACCGAAGGAAATGTGTAAGGTTCCCCAGGACAAGGGGTTCCTCCATCGGTACTCTTGGGATTTGACGCCATTAATACTGACTCAACCTAAGGTCCACTAAGTAAAACAAACAACACATGCTATGAATCTGAGAAGCAATCAATCAAACAAACCTTCCCATGATGAAACCACTAGTTGGTGATGAAATCCAATGTCGCGAGATAAAAATAGGAATGGGCGGGGATAGAGCGAGTTGATCAGTTATGTTGGCAACTGTCTTAATGGACTTATGCCTTGGTGCAAGATTTTGGGTAGTGATTATGGATTTACCAACGTCTGTTCAAGGTACAGTGAGACTTCCCTTAACTGTCACCTTGTGTAAGACCCTAAATATTGTGGCTACTAAGGTCACCAACTCACAGTCAGCCCCTGGGTAGGTATAGTCGATAGTCCGGTCTGAACATAAGGGTAGGGTATCTATCCTGAAATCAACTTGAAAGGCTTCCACTCAACATTGTGGGTATACCTTTAAGCGACCCCCATAACATGATTCGACTACTACAATCAGTCAAACCACGGAGGGATAATCTCTATAGCTTTCCCAAGTGTGACCTCATGCGTAACCCCTGTGTGAGAGGGGGATCCCAAAAATTCTATACGACAATTGGATTTCACTCTCCCTACCACAAGATACTAAGTTTGTTTGATAGCTTTGGAAAGTTATCCTTTCAACCTATTCCAAAGCCCTACACCTTAAACTAATGTAGGTTTGCTAACAAAGATGTAAAAAGTCTGATAAATTTTAGTTAAGCATTGATTTTAGTGGTTGTTGTTTACTCAAAGGTGTATGAGAGTGAAGACTGGTGATATTATGAGTCAGTTCCCAAAACATGCACAAGAAATGATAAGCAGTCTTTTCTTGCAATGAATGTCTATTTTAAGGGAAGGAGAAGGATTTTCCTTTCACTTTCAAACACCAAGATGTAATGACCTCATGCAATATTCCTCGTAAGGAATCCAATACAATGCTAAAATTTTTATATGTGACTGATGATCAGTAGATGTAAAGCTTCCTATGCTAATCAGACTGCAAGATCTGTGAGATTAAAGCAACCAAAAGCAAACTCCACATAAACAAAAATACACCCTTGTTGCGATCAAACAAGAGAAATAAAACCAAAAAATCAAAAGAAAGGAGAAATATCTTGGACAAGATGACTCAAAGATTAGAAAGAAAAGTAGAAAATACCTTTGAAACCCCTTACAAAGTTTTCACTCATTCAGTCAAACGAGAAGAAAATGACAAATTGCCTCCAAATCGGGAAGGAAAAATTTCAAAGTAAGGACAAATGTCAAAAAATCCAAACAAAAGAGGATGAATCCCTAGAAAACAGGGTATTGAAGTCCAATACCAAGATGGACTGAAAGTATGAGACCCTGAGCAAATGTAAAAAGTGAAACTAAGCCCAAAAATTGAAAAACTAGAAAATTTTCCACAAAAAATGGGAGCGCTTTGGTGTAAGGGGCACCAGAGCGTTATAACTCTCTGTGTAAGACCTTCAGGGAGTGATAGTGCTCTGATAACAAGGCAGGGGAGCGCCCTACTTCAAAAATCTCAAGAAAAATTCCAGAAACTAAAAAATTCAAGAAAATTCAGCCAATCAAGGTGATCATGATGACACAAAGAGGCAATCAAACCATTCTAATAATATGAAATTCAATGGAGAAGATCAAATGAGTGGGAAAAGGGCCAAGACAAGATCTGGGAAAGGAAACACAAATCATATTTGCTCCCTAGTGGAGTTGCCAATTTCTATTGTAGGAATATCTCCCTGCGGACAGGTAGATTTCCTCTTGAGAGCTAGACACTTAACTCTAAGACAGAAGGTGCTTAACATGGACATTGACTTCCTTTTAGATCTAATCAAGTTGATGAACAAAAGAGAAGGAGGAAGGTGTGTACCTTATGAACGTTGTTTGTCCCTGCAAGGTCCAATATGAGCTTTGATCTTGAGCTCCTTGGTAGGTCTTGCAAGACAAACAAAAGTACAAAAGACTTCCTACTCTACTGAGATTAGCTAAAACATAGATCCATATACTGCAGACAAACTTATATGAAACAAGTACATGTCTGAAATAAACAGGCCAAGCATTGATTGTATTAATGAGAACAACAATGAAGAATACTTACAGCCATAGATGTGAGCGCAATAGCTTCATCAAGCTCTCCTTGTCCAACCCTTGCTCAAAATCTCCACGATCAGAATGACAATACTTTCTCTGATTATTCTCCTCCACTTCTCATGAGATCATAAGTTTGGTATATCTAAACTCCTTTCTCCCCCTGCTCCATGGAAACCCCTCATTATATAGGATTTGGAGGTTTAACCACCATGGAGAAGATCTGTCATCAGATCCACTAACAAAGGGATCTCTAAGATATTTAGGGAGAAAATATCTCTTAAGGATTTTTGGGAGGAAATATCTCTCAAGGATTTTAAGGAGGAAATATTTCAACCATTCATGAGATCCTCCACCTTCCCTAAAAAATAGGAAACCAAAGGCGAGGTGGATTTTCACACTTAATTACTTTCTTTTTCATGAATATTAATAATAATTCATGTGCACTTGATTCTCACACTTAATCAATTTCTTTTCCATGAATATTAATAATAATTCATGTGCACTTGGTATTTTGGCCTTCATGTAATACATCCCTCATCCCCATTGACTAGGGATTGTGACATAGGTTATTCCATGGTGTCAATGTGTATGAGACATTTATATGACACTTTACGACACTTAGGGCGAGGTACCTAGGTGTGCAAATTTCATGTGTAACAGAATGCCCCCTAAAGTGTGAGGTCAAAAGAGAGAATGATGGTCGAAACACTTTACAAATCTTAAAAGAAAGGGTGTGGACTCGAAGAACCTGGTAGAATCTACAAACAACCATCAAACAAATGTTATGACATGTTTCAAACCCAAGGTAGGCATACCTATGCTTGAGTGACAAAAGAATTTCAAGGTATGGTCGCCCTAAATACACTGCAGATCCATAATTATATTGACAAATAGATATAGCCACCGAAGATACAATGTGGATCTATATTCATATGACCTGAACTGGTCGCAGCCACAAAGAATACACAGTGGAGTTACGAGATGTCAAGACATAGCCACGACCAATACAAAATGGATCTATGTAACAGTATATGTGTTAATGTTCGAGAGAAACTCCATCGCAACCTGCGCAAATTACATATTAGAGTGATCACTCAACCCAGGGTCTTCTTACCGATCCCGATGTTGTATGAATCTAACCATGTGAATAGATGTCCTGATGTCAAACATGGAAGAAACCACTTGATTACCAGTCATTGATGTAAACCGTTAACAAGCACGAGGGAGGTCACCATTGATGTCAATGATTCCCAAGGTACTCTAGTACATTCCAATGAATGTGAATGGATGAGATGAAGTTGAACATTCGTGGAATCATCCGATCAGAGTTCAATGATGTAAACCCATTGTCGAACGTGAGGAGGCCTTCCATTGAGGCATGCAAGTCCCAAAGTACTAACTGGTTTCTAAGTCTAGTTCCTAGATAATGTGTTGAAGTCAACAGGAATAGACTCGTCAAAGGAGGGCCTTGATGTATCCCCCATCAACGACACAAAAAATACATAGAGATGTAATTGGTAGATCAAATGAACATGGACTGACATGGGTATTGAGACAAGATACTTGTGATGGTTGACTCTCGAGGTGGATACTTCCCTTGAACACTAAGGCACAACAGTAGAAACATGACATGGACCAAAACACGATGATGCATTGGATATTGTGACTTTCGTCGGGTGACCCAAAGGAGTAAGGAAAACTCAAAGGATTGGTTCATTGCATAGGTTCAATAGATTAATAAGTGTGCAAAGACAAAGTGTCGTGTTCAAGGGCAATTCTCAGAGTTACTGGTAATGTTCTCAAAAACTGTTAGGCTTGCTTCCTTCAATTTTTCCCCCATCCAGATAGACGAGTACCTCCTTTTAATTTAATGAGCTTGAGGAGGGTAACACATGCTTTATATAACTCACCTTCGATAATTTCCTCTTCCTTTGTTTAACGAACTGGAAGAAGTAAGAGTTCGGTCCCATATGGGCCCTTCAATGTATGATTGTTTAACGAGTCTAGAGAAGGTAAAATCGGTGGTTTTTCATATTTAGAGAGTCTAAAAAAGAACTTAAAGATGACTCCAATGTTGTCCTTTTTCATAATGTTAGTCTCACGAGGTCAAAAAAGAGATAAATTATCACTCGAAAGACCCCCTTTCAAACCTTTTAACGAGTGGGAAAAGAAGCAAGATCACTCAGCAATCTTTTCATGTTTAGAGAGTCTGAAAAGAGCTTAAAGACGACACTAGGGGGTTCATTTTTCATGTATCCATACAGGTCCGAAAAAGAGATCAAATTTTACCTCGATGCATTCTCATGTATTTATGAGCATGATAAAGAACGAAGACTAAGCTCGGTATGCCGCCAGCGTGAAAGCTAGTGGCTTAACTCCAAAATGATCATCAAAGGCTGGAGACATGCCCTCCAGGCTTCAATTCATTCACCAACTTGGAGGTTGTCACCAATTTCTCTACTAGATGAGAAAAAGGAGAAGGGTGGATGAAAAGAAGGTTCAAGAGAGGTGACTATTTCATTTTTTAACGAGCTTGACACAGGAAAAGAACTATGCTCAGGGTTCTGGGTTCGATCCCCAAATTGTTGTTTCATTTTTTAACAAGCTTTCTACAGGGAGGAAAACCATGCTCGTGGCCTCTGTTTCATTTTTTAATGATCTTTCCACAGAGAAGAGAAACTATGCTCATGGACTCTGCTTGATCATGGCTTCCAAGAGAATAATGCTCTGGAAGGATACCATGTCAACAGATAAAGCTCGGTCATGGATTCTAAGAGATATTCACTGGATGGAAGATAATCACTCTGGAAGGAACACATGTCGAGGGTCATGACAAGGGTAAGAAGATCAAGCTCCAATATCCCTACCGAAGAAATCACCATGTCAACTACTGGATCCAAATCGTCAAAAGTTGAAGTCATGAGAGACAATGCCACATAATTGACATGTGGCGGGGGCGATACTATCTACATATAAGAACCATTTAGGGAGGTAATCCAATCAGGACCGATGAATGAAATTTGATCAATAGTCACAATTCTTCCATCGTGAGAGAAATATATCACACAGAAGAGAGTGGAAACAATAGATTTCATGGCATAGACATAATCCCACCCAAGGAGTAAAGCGAAATCCAAGGGGTCTCGGACTACCATGACATCAATAAAGACATTTTTCCCTCCCAAAGTTACGCGAAACTGAGGAAGGGTACCTAAAGGTTGACTAGTTCTTCTATTAAAAGCTAACATATTTTGTGTAATCAACGCAAGTTGCAGACAACCCAAAGTGTACCAAGCAACAGAAGACAAAATACTAATGAACGCACCTTCATCTATCAGCGTTTGAGGAACGTCCTGACCACAAACTTGTAATGTAATCTGGAAAGGAATGTGAGAGGGAAGACGAGGTCTAGTTAGTGCACCCCAATCAAAAAGGATGGTCTCATTACTTGGAGGGGGTTTCACGGGAGAAGGAGGAATTCCCCCCAGCACGGTAGATTCTGTATCAACGAGAAAAATGTGGGCAGTATCGGGTTTACTCTCTAGAGGGAGAGTAGGATTGACCAATGGCGGACCTAGATTGATTAATGGTGGACTTGGATCAACCACTTTGGCACTCTTCAGAGGAAGAGTGGGATTGACTGATGATGTAACCAAAGCAACCACTTTGGCACTCTTTAGATGAAGGGTGGGACTAACCGAGGAAGGGACTAGATCAATCACTTTGGCACTCTTCAAATGAAGGGTGTGACTAACCGAGGAAGGGACTGGATTAGTCACTTTGGAAATCCTCAATGGAAGAGTGGGATTGACCGATGATGTAACCGTAGCAACCACTTTGGCACTCTTCGGATGAAGGGTGGGAATAACTAAGGAAGGGACTGGATCAATCACTTTGGCACTCATCAAAGGAGGAGTGGGATCGACCGATGACAGAACTGGATCGACCACTTGGGTTTCATTCTCCAAGGGGAGAATGGGGTCGACGGGTGGAAATGGATCGACCACTTTGGTGTCACTCTTTAATGGGAGAGCAGGGTTGACCGAGAATGAAAACAGATCAACCACTTGGGTTACACTCTTTTGATGAAGAGTGGGGTTGATAGATGATGGAACCGGATCAGCTACTTGGGTTTGTGGTTCAATCGAGAAGGAAACTAGATTGACCATCTGATCAACCGGACTAATCGGGGATGGAACCGGATTGATCAGTCCATCAACTAACGATGGGTCTGGGGAAATATTATGATAACCTTTTGGAAGTTGAAGTTTTTCCAAAAGAGAAGAAGCCTCATCCATACGAGGGAAAAGGTGAGAGTAATGATCACCTTTGCATAACATGCAAGGAAACTTGATAGTTGTCTTCTTCTTACCATCGTTAACATCACTAGTTGATGGGGTATCATCAGCATGACTAGCAGAGGCCAATGATGCAGAGGACCACATTTCTAATACCTTGGGAATACCAGGGAAATCCCTCAGAAAATGGTCACCCTTACAAAGACTGGAATGGAATTTGGGTTTCGGATTCTTCATTTTAATATTGTTGACCTCATCAACACTCCCAATACTATTAACAGTAATCGGTTTCTTAGAGCCAACATCTGATTTTGTTGGGGACTTGTTCCTTTTCGGGCTCTTCTTTTTCTTCTCTTTCCATTTCTTCTTCTTCTGATCAGCCTGGCTACTTGCTTTAGTGCTTTCGCTAGGAGAATAAGGAGAAATGGAAGGAGACTTAATGGGTGAAGAAGGCGAAAATTTGATGTGAGGTTGATGTGTGGGTGGTGTACTGACATCTAAAGTATTAGGTGTAGTTGAAACATTGGGAGGATTCGAGATCACCGGAGTGGGGAATAACCAAACTGGTAATCCAATGGTGAGTCCTGGAAGACTCAGTGTGGCAATATACAGAGGACCAAAGTTTCCAAAAGAAGAAAAGGTGTAAGGTTCCTCGGGACAAGGGGTTCCTCCATCGATACTCTCAATATTTGACACCATTAATACTGACTCGACCTAAGGTCCACTAAGTAAAACAAACAACACAAGCTATGAATCTAAGAAGCAATCAATCAAACAAACCTTCCCAAGATGAAACCACTAGTTGGTGATGAAATCCAATGTCGCGAGATCAAAATAGGAAGGGGCGGGGATAGAGAGAGTGGATTAGTTACGTTGGTGACCTTCTTAATGGACTTATGCCTTGGTGCAAGCTTTGACACAGTAATTTTGGATTTACCCTCCAAGGAGCCTGAGTGAGTTTGACCAATGTCTTTTCCAGGTACAATGATACTTCCCTTCACCATCACCTTGTGGAAGACCCTAAATATTGTGGCTACTAAGGTCACCAACTCGTAGTCATCCCCTGGGTAGTTACAGTCGACAGTCCATTATGAACGTAAGGGAAGGGTATCTAGCGTGAAATCAACTTGAAAGGCTTCCACTCAACATTGTGGGTATACCTTTCAGTGACCCCCATAATATGATCTGACAACTACAATCAGTCAAACCACAAAGGGATAATCTCCATAGCTTTCCTAAGTGTGACCTTGTGCATAACCCCTGTGTGAGAGGGGGATCCCAGAAATCCTATACGACAATTGGATTTCACTCTCCCTACCACAAGATACTAAGTTTGTTTGATAGATTTGGAAAGTTATCCTTTCAACCTATTCCAAAGCCCTACACCTTAAACTAATGTAGGTTTGCTAACAAAGATGTAAAAATCCGGATAAATTTTAGTTAAGCATTGATTTTAGTGGTTGTTGTTTACTCAAAGGTGTATGAGAGTGAAGACTGATGATATTATGAGTCAGTTCCCAAAACATGCACAAGAAATTATAAGAAGTCTTTTCTTTCAATGAATGTTTATTTTAAGGGAAGGAGAAGGATTTTCCTTTCACTTTCAAACACCAAGCTGAAATGACCTCATGCAATAGTCCTAATAAGGAATCCAATAAAATGCTAAAATGTTTATATGTGATTGATGATCAGTAGATGTAAAGCTTCCTATGCTAATCAAACTGCAAGATATGTGAGATTGAAGCAACTAGAAGCAAACTCCACATAAACAAAAATACACCCTTGTTGCGATCAAAAAAGAGAAAGAAAACCAAAAAATCAAAAGGAAGGAGAAATATCTTGGACAAGATGACTCAAAGATCAGAAATAAAAGTAGAAAAGACCTTTGAAACCCCTTACAAAGTTTTCATTCATTCAGTCAAACGAGAAGAAAACGACAAATTGCCTCCAAATCGTGAAGGACAAATTGAAAAGTAAGTAAAAATGTCAAAAAATCCAAACAAAAGAGGATGAGTCCTTAGAAAATAAGGTATTGAAGGCCAATACCAAGATGGACTGAAAGTATGAGACCCTGAGCAAATGTAAAAAGCAGAAACTGAGCCCAAAAATTGAAAAACTAGAAGATTTTCCACAAAAAATGGGAGTGCTCTGGTGGAAGGGGCACCAGAGTGTTATAATGCTTTATGTAAGACCTTTAGGGAGCATTGGTGTTCTGATAACAAGGTAGGGGAGCACCCTACTTCAAAAATCTCAGGAAAAATTCCAGAAACTCAAAAATTCAAGAAAATTCAGCCAATCAGGGTGATCATGATGACACAAAGAGGCAATCAAACCATTCTAAGAGAATGAAATTCAATGGAGAAGATAAAATGAGTGGGAAAAGGGCCAATACAATATCTGGGAAAGGAAACACAAATCATATTTCCTCCCTAGTGGAGTCGCCAATTTCTATTGTAGGAATATCTCCCTGCGGACAGGTAGATTTCCTCTTGAGAGCTAGACCCTTAACTCTAAGACAAAAGGTGCTTAACATGGACACTGACTTCCTTTTATATCTAATCAAGCCGATGAACAAAAGAGAAAGAGGAAGGTGTGTACCTTATGGACGTCATTTGTCCCTGCAAGGTCCAGGATGAGCTTCGATCTTGAGTTCCTTGGTAGGTCCTGCAAGACAAACAAAAGTACAAAAGACTTCCTACTCTATTGAGATTAGCTAAAACATAGATCCATCTACTACAGACAAACTTATATGAAAATAGTATAAGTCTGAAAGAAACAATCCAAGCATTGATTGTATTAATGAGAACAACAATGAAGAATACTTGCAGCCATAGATGTGAGTGCAGTAGCTTCATTAAGCTCTCCTTGTCCAACCCTTTCTCAAAATCTCCACGATCAGAATGACAATACTTTCTCTGATTATTCTCCTCCACTTCTCATGAGATCATAAGTTTGGTATCTCTAAACTCCTCTCTCCTCCTCCTCCATGGAAACCCCTCATTATATAGGATTTGGAGGTTTAACCACCATGGAAAGGATATCTCATTAGATCCACTAAGAAAGGGATCTCTAAGATATTTAGGGAGAAAATATCTCTTAAGGATTTTAAGGAGAAAATATCTCTCAAGGATTTTGAGGAAATATTTCAACCATCCATGAGATCCTCCACCTTCCCTAAAAAATAGGAAACCAAAGGTGAGGTGGATTCTCACACTTAATTACTTTTTTTTTCATGAATATTAATAATAATTCATGTGCACTTGATTCTCACACTTAATCAATTTCTTTTCCATGAATATTAATAATAATTCATGTGCACTTGGTATTTTGGCCTTCATGTAATACATCCCTCCTCCACATTGACTAGGGATTATGAAATAGGTTATTCCATGGTGTCAAGGTGTATGAGACACTTATATGACACTTTACGACACTTAGGGCGAGGTACCTAGGTGTGCAAATTTCATGTGTAATAAACACTGGTCTGCTTTGTTGTTTTCTTCGAGGGAGGATGGGAGCTAAGGAAAATGCACCGATCTATCGGGCATAGACTCTAGTGATTCTCCTGAATTGATTCACTTCCTCGTGAGGAAGGATGTAAGATATTTCAAGGTGAAAAGGTTCTTCCTCGGGATGGGGTGAATTATCCATTTCGAGAATACTTAGCGTGTGTGGGATGTATTGTGACAGACTAGCCATGCATATCGGTTGTTACGAATCTGTAGGTTGTTTGAACTGATAGATAAAATATATATTCAGCCATTCATTCTCAGGCCCTCCTTCTAGCACCAATTATGTTGATGGGACCTAAATCCCTTGACTCAACAGTAGGAACCAAACCGGCCACTGAGGCCCAATTAGACTCTGCAGCTTTTAAAATGGAATGGTTCTCTAGATATTGCGATTCGGCCAATTTATCGATGAGCTTTGTGTTTCTTTGTGAAGGCTCTTCCTTCGGTTAGGAATATTTTCTTCTATATTTTTCCCTTCGGTGGGGCTGATATGAGATATGAAAGCCAGCATAAACCAACTTGAAAATCAACAGGATTAAGTTTTAACTACCAGGAAGAGGTTAAGCTTGGGATAATCCACTTCTCAACATGCAGACAGTTACTCTATACCACAAGCCTAGTACTAATACATTAACCATGTGAGCATCTAATTACTCTCTGAGAAACTAACTATCAGAAAGAAAGAACATATGTAATACGATAATGGCAAGAAAAATAATTCATCTACCATAACCATGCATTACATCATAACACAACGATTTATCTTCATCATCAAAGCAAAGAACATCAAAAACTTGCACCAGATAACTTGACAACAAAATTAATTGCTCTTACTCATTACTCCATCATTCATGAAACATAGGATAGGAAGTAGTTCTTCTCCAAGTCCAATCACATGCATCTGATGAAAATAGTGTGTTTGGTCCAGAAGGACTTCTCAATTCATAGCAGTCTCAAAATAATTCTTAACAGCCAAAAAGAAAGAGTTCTTACAACAACCATTGACCTTTGACTAATTGGTCGATGTCCTTATTTATAATCTAAAGTTAAACTGAAATTAACGGCTAAATATAGTTTGAACCAAACAAAAATATCCACGTGGCTTCATCATCTAATAGTTTCTTTAACAGTCCACTCGAGATATTTCTTGAAAAGGGTGGCTTATTTCATATTCAGACCAATTGATGAACAGTTCTTCACAATTTTGGGCCCATGGGAATCTGTGATGTTCCATTGAGGCCACATATATTCCTCTGATATTCACTGCATGCGCTCGGTACTTTACCAAACTGGAGTTCAGTTGTTGTAGCATGCTTCGATCTCTGATCAGGTGTTCTGTGAATAGTTTCACTTGCCTTGGCCTTGCATTGGTTATCTTTGCACACTCCTCGATCCATAGCGAGTCTTTATCAGCATGTATCTTGAACACGTCACTCAAGTTGATAAATTCATCTGGGGAGCCGAACATGGGGAGCCTGACAACTCTCTTCACTTTATTAATTTTATCCCAGTGATTCTGGCACTTGGCCCATTTCTCTTGGATTTCTCGGTGTGGGTCCCAAGAATCTTAGCCCAGTACTCAGTGGATCTCTTCATGCAGTTGAGACTACTTTTTCCTACCAGCCAAATTCCATGTTCTTCCTTCTCTCAAACCTGTTGTACTGCCTCAATATATTCAAGTCTCTCTATCGATTGTTGTGCCCTTTCATGCCATCGCTCCATCTCCTTGCATGTCACAAGTTCCATGAGAGTTTCCTCCTGGAATTCAACTATGTTTTCAATTAACAGGTGTCTTTCCTTCCTGAACTCGTTGTAAACTCCTGAGAACTCACCTTTTAAATATACCACAGTCTGCGTGGCACCTTTATAATATTTGGAAATATGGTGCAAGTGTTCGAGCTCCCTCAAGGCGGCGGCTAGTTCCTTTTCATCCCTCTTGACTCTATCCTAGGTGGCATCAGAGAGGGATTTTCCCACGTCGATCAGTTCAGACATACGAGCATCTATTGTGTTGATTAATTTATCTTTTGTAGTGACCAAGATGGAGTGATCCAAAGTGAACAGTTCTTCACAAGTTTGGGCCCATGGGAATCTGTGATGTTCCATTGAGGCCGCATATATTTCTCTGATATCCACTACATGCGCTCGGTACTTTACCAAACTGGAGTTCAGTTGTTGTAGCATGCTTTGAGCTTTGATCGGGTGTTCTGTGAATAGTTTCACTTTCCCTGGCCTTGCATCAGTTATCTTTGCACACTCCTCGATCCATAGCAAGTCTTTCTCGGCATGTATCTTGAGCACACCACTCAGGTTGATAAATTCATCGGGGGAGACAAACTCAGGGAGCCTAACAACTCTCTTCACTTTATTAATTTTATCCCAATGATTCTGGCACTTGGCCCATTGCTCTTGGATTTCTCGGTGTGGGTCCCAGGAATTTTAGCCTAGTACTCGGCGGATCTCTTCATGCAGTCGAGACTAATTTTTCCTACAAGCCAAATTCCATGTTCTTCCTTCACTCAAACCTGTTGGACTACCTCAATATATTTGAGTCTCTCTATTGATTGTTGTGCCCTTTCATGCCATCGCTCCTTCTCCTTGCATGCCATGAGTTCCATGAGAGTTTCCTCCTGGAATTCAACTATGTTTTCGATTAATAGGTGTCTTTCCTTCCTGAACTCATTGTACACTCCTGAGAACTCACATTTTAAATATATCGTGGTCTGCGTGGCGCCTTTATAATATTCAAAAATATGGTGCAAGTGTTTGAGCTCCTTCATGGCGGTAGCTAGTTCCTTTTCATCCCTCCTAACTCTATCCTAGGTGGAATCAGAGAGGGATTTTCCCACGTCGAACAGTTCTAACGTACGAGCATCTGTTGTGTTGATTAAGTTTTCTTCTATAGTGACCAAGATGGACTGATCCAAAGTGAACAGTTCTTCACAAGTTTGGTCCCATGGGAATCTGTGATGTTCCATTGAGGCTGCATATATTCCTCTGATATCCGCTGCATGTGCTCGGTACTTTACCAAACTGAAGTTCAGTTGTTGTAGCATGCTTCAAGCTCTAATTAGGTGTTCTATGAATAGTTTCACTTGACCTGGCCTTGTATCGGTTATCTTTGTACACTCCTCGGTCCATAGCGAGTCTTGCGCGGCATGTATCTTGAACACATCACTCAGGTTGATAAATTCATCAGGGGAGTTGAACTTGGGGATCCTGAACACTCTCTTCACTTTATTAATTTTATCCCAGTTATTCTAGCACTTGCCCTGTTGCTCTTGGTTTTCTCGGTGTGGGTCCCAGGAATCTTATCCTAGTACTCGGTGGATCTCTTCATGCGGTCGAGACTACTTTTTTCTACCAGCCAAATTCCATGTTCTTCCTTCTCTCAAACCTATTCGACTGCCTCAATATATTTGAGTGTCTTTATCGATTGTTATGCCCTTTCATGCCATCACTCCATCTCTTTGCATGTCACGAGTTCCATGAGAGTTTCCTCCTGGAATTCAACTATGTTTTCGATTAACAGGTGTCTTTACTTCCTGAACTCATTGTAAACTTCTGAGAACTCACCTTTTAGATATACCGCGGTCTGTGTGGCACCTTTATAATATTCTGAAATATGGTGCAAGTGTTTGAGCTTCTTCAGGGCGGAGGCTAGTTCCTTTTCATCCCTCCTGACTCTATCCTAGGTGGCATCAAAGAGGGATTTTCCCACATCGATCAGTTCGGACATACAAGCATTTGTTGTGTTGATTAAGTTATCTTTTGTAGTGATCAAGATGAAGTGATCCAAAGTGATCGTTCTCTTCTTTGCAGTCCTTTGAATGATGGCCTTTGTCTTTTGATCTTAGGAGATCACATAGATGTCTGCTACCTCATCTACCAAATATGGTATTTTTTGATCGCCCCATGTGAGGTTGTTTTCCAGTCTACCAGCGGTGTATATTTTTTTCGGGAGTGGGCTCTTGAACATCCTTTCTTTTCCTTGCAGGTCCAACCGCTACCTGTTGCTCATCGAGGATTTGAATATTGGGCAGGACAGCGGTGTTGGGTACATACTTGTTACTTGCTCGTTCATCGGCCGTAGAACTGTCGATTTCCTTTTGTGGAGATCCTTTCTTTGTCTCCTTGGATTCGGGCTCGTCATTTAGATCTACTTCAATTCATGATTTATCGGAGTCTTTCGTGTCAAGGCTTCTTTCAGCTTCTACTTCCTTTTGCGAGACCTCCTTGTCTTGAACTTTCGGCTCAAGGGAAGGACTTCTCTCGGGGCCTTCTTCCTCTTGGACACGCACCAGGGTGCCTTGAGATGGTTCTGGACTCTCGTCATAACTATAGACTTGTATAAGTTTTCTCAGGGAATTAGGCACTTGTGTTTCTATCGACACCTGACTCATCTCTGGTGGAATTTTTCTGCCTTCCGAGGAGTTGACTGGCAATGTTGTGGATCCAGGGTTACTTTATCCATGGGTTTTATTGGGATTTAAGGAACCAGGGCCACTTGGCTCCGTCGAGACACTTTGGATACTATTTTAAAGTGCAGGTGTTACAACAAGGTACGGATCGTCCTGCATCCGTTTCATTAGAAGTTGGCTTTGTTGGTACAAGAGTTCTGCCATCCCCTGTGTAACTTGAACTTTATGGGAATCCCTTATTTGTATTGGGGATTCATGATGAACTCTCGCAGCTTCAATGTCTTCTTGGGGATCACCTATTTCCTCACCCAATTTGTGTGCTATCGTTCCTTCTTGAGTCCTGAGAATTTCTTGAGTTGTCTGCTCCAAAGACATCGTTTTCTCTTCCCAACTCATGGCTTTGAACCTGTTCATTCGAGGGTTAGATCTCCTTGCCACTACCTCATTCCAATATTGAGCGTTTTCAGTGAAAATTTCATCCTCAAACCAGTCATAGGCATAAAGCCAACAGGAAGATACCTGCGACGCATGTTGTAGGATCAAGCCCTTGGGATCATGTTTGTGAAATCGGCCAGTTTGGAACAGTTATTCTAATTGAATAATCCCTTCTTAGTTAGCATGTGTCGTGTCTTTGACCATGTAGAAGCCAATATGAAATCCATACGGTATGAAAGCCTGCTTCTTATCTTAAAGTGGCATTATACCCCTGCAAAATGGTTTGATAGAAAATTTTCCCCAATGCTAGATGATCGGGAACATAAAAAGGTAACAAATGGGGAGCCCTTGTGGTTCCTAAAACCCTAATGTAGGTTTCATAGTCATCTAAATACCAGTGACCAACTTTTGATATAACCTTTTTTGCTTCGTCTGATAGCCTAGGGAACTCTTTCCTGAAGAGCAAGAAGTAAATGCGTGCAATAAACCAATCACAGACAACAACATAGGACTTTTTGTACCTATTTTCCCATAATATGTTGAATTATACATGGACCGCAAGCTCCGAAGAGTGCCAATTCAGGTTCATCCCATAGAAAGCGTTCCTAGCACAGTTGATGTCAAGAAGATACGAGGCCATGTAGAAGGTGGGGGTATCTCCCTCCTTTGGCACCTGATCTTGCCTTATGAAGGTGCTCAATTGTTTGGAAATGATGGCACCCCAATTGAAGCTCATGCCTAAAATGGAGACTATATAATCTAGAGGCTTCCAAGCCTCTAAAAACCGAGAGTAGTCTTTCTCCCCATGCAACCTGCAGAGGAGAGCCATGAGATATATGTATGGTTCCCTGACATTGGTTGTTGGGTACCATCTAGTAGCCCAATTCGTGAATTTTTTGTCTTCCCTCCACCAAGAGGCCATGATTTTGCTTGTATCGTGTGATTCATAGAATCTTAAAATGAAATTAGTGCTCAACTTTAGCTCAGAATCCATGATCTTGTAGTAACTATGAACCTCTGATGGCAGGAAGACCCTGACGCATTCATTGTTATCATCGTTAATCAAAAATTTGTGTGCATCAGTGTGGTCAATAAGCCACTTTAGGAGCTCGATGCAAGGAAACACTGGACACTGGTTGGATACCATGTGTAGATAATCCTTGTGAATATTTGGGAGGACCTTTTCATCCATCCTCCTTGTGTCAGGATCATTGTGCGGGGTATATTCGAGGGGTTCTTCCTTCTTGATTTTATTGAACACTTCTTCCCAACAAGGAAATGTTGTTTTGGCTCCAATACTTGCCTTTGTGTCTCTGAAAGTCATGGGCTGGAAAAAGGCCTCTTTGGTGATTGTCTTGATGATGGGTACTGGCTTGGAAGAGAATTCCAATTGTGTTGCAATGACTGGAGAGGAGCCCTCTCCTGCTTCTGATTCTTACAGTTTTGGTGCTCTTGGTGATTTCCTAGTAGAGGGTTTCTTTGGAGGCATCATTCCTGCAATTAAAATTGCCCTTTAAACATGTGTATAGAACGACATTGGGTGATAAAAAATGAATGGAGCATAAAAAACACCATAAGCAGATGCATACCTGTAATGCTTGCTAAGATAATTTTTTAATACTCACTGAACTTTAGACGTTTCCTCCGGATTGTTAGCTTCTCTCTTCTGTTTGTTCTAAATTTCTTGTTGCGTAGAAAAGGATCATACACAATGAGTCGCAAAGGATATGACTGGAGAGGTACTATCAGTCATATCAATTAGTTAATACGAGTAATGAATGCAGATTCAAAATAAACTACTATCGTATTTCTGCAGACAAATCTTAATTGGTCGACGGCGGAGGCATGGAGGAAGATGCATTGTATCGATGGTTTTAACGGTTCCTTTTGATTTTCGCATGAATTAGTAACTAATGCATGATCCACGAATTAACTAAGAACCTTGAATGTGGTGTACTTGACACATTCAGGGGTTAAAACATCTTGTCACATCACATCACTCTGGTGTAGAGACCAGGGATCGGCTACTATCTAAGTGTATATTTATATTGATATTCTCCTAATAAAAATTTCGACACCAAGGATATCGGGGATTAGTGATCAGGGAAATTTTAGGTGCACCGTTTCTTGGTGGGTCATCATCTTTATAATATTTTGTCGTCAAAAGCATCTCGAGAGTCAGCAGTGGGCGGTGTCACACCTCTATTTGTGCGGTGCTTACTATTAAACTTTTCTGCCAAAGCCAAATGAATTAGTCTTCAACAAAATCCTTCCTAAGGCTTATTCATAGAAAAGAAAGGATTTCGTCAACCGATGCCGATGAAGGTCGACACTCGGCTATTTTGAATTCACAATTGATTTTCTTCACCTTTTATCTCTATCGATGCCAAATTTTTCGAGTGAGTCGGGGAAAAATTTTAGGTTGTCGAACTTCGAGTAGTTGTTAAGTCCCTTTTAAAGTTAAGATGATTCTTTGTAGTATGTTCAAGCAGGCCTTAGAATGAACATAAAAAAACAATATCAAGTATCAGTTTCATACTGAAGGTATAACACATAGTGTAAAGGATCAAGTGGTACCCAAAAGTAAAAAATGAACATAGACTTTTATGGTGTGTTGAGTGATCAACAGATGTGTAGCCAAGTAATAATCACGGTGACATGATTAAACATAACAACTGTAAATATATGCCAATCATAACATAAAATTAAAGCTTTGAATAATAGAACATCCCATAAAATGCATCATCCACCTGTCACTATGTCAAAAATGAAACCAAGACTGCATCGTCATCCATATAAGACCCTGTAAGCAGCATCGAAATAGAAACATAAAATGTGTGATATGACTATGTTGGCCCTCGACCAAGTTTTGAGGAAATATTGGTTAAGTTTGACCACTTTTTGGACTTCGACGCAGTGATCGAGGAAGGAGCGCCCAGGAGGAGCTAAGATCATGGATCTCACTTGTTTTTTGGGATTTGTGGACCCAGCAAGAGGTTCTTATGGTTTTTGTAATGGGTTATGGGATGTCGGCCCATGGGTTTACCCATGATTAGGCCTTTTTGTAAGAGATTTTAAAAGTTTAAATAAGTAGGAATGTATGATAGGAAGAGTAGCTTAGAAAGATAAGTCTAAGTTGCTAAGTGCAAGTATTTTTGGGTTGCTTAGTGCAACAGAATGTGTTTGTAAGGATCTGTGCTTGATAGAGAAGTGGGATTTGTGTCGTGACCTAGTTTTGGGAAGGAGGATATGGCGCTCAATGCGCATATATCCTATCCTCTATGAAGCTTAGCTCTATGTCTTAGTGCACAGGGGCATATGAATGTAAGAGATTTAGAAGAATAATAAAGAAGACAAAGCAGTTGGTGGGTGTAGCCCCACACTGGGGTGAGCCACGTATATATTGTGTCTTTGGTGTGCTTTATGTTGTGTTGTTTATGTTATGAATCTTATTTTTTTATTATGTATGTTAGATAGATCCATAGATGCTTAGTGATTTACTTGTGCTTTATGAATGAATGCTAGATCTAACTCATTGTTATGTGCTAAGTGGTTGAAGTACTTAATATTTATTGTTACTGCATCGATCCATCTTAGGGTTTTGTTCTGTGATGTTAATGAATCTAATGAGTTAATGAATATCATCTTATAGTGTTAATAGAATGCTCTGTGAAGTGTTTCTATCAAAGATCTATGTCCCATCTTGGTTACAGACACCTGAGTCCTATAAACCCCCTGCCTTTACCTTGGGTGAGACTACATCTACTTCGCAGGTGTTGTTGAAAGGGTTGGTAGTTAGAGTTTTTTTGGTGCATTGTTGAAGCATAGAACCCTAGGTCTGCCCCTGTGCCAACAAATGGTTCCATTTCCTGGACCTGAAACTGTGATTGTTGGGAATGGAAGTAAATAAAAGAGAAGGTTTGTGCTAAGAAAGAAACTTGATATAAAGAAAAGAGGTAAGATCTTGAAAGAATTAAAGCTTTATGCTTTTATAATAGTAAGATAAGCGAAAAAATTTGTTTTGAAAGCATGAATTTAGATATGTTTAATATATTTTGTCCTATTATTAAACCTAGGGCACAGTTGGAAGAAAGAGTTGATTTGAATAAATTTTATAGAAATGAAGAAATATATGTTATTCCTATGCATAGAAAGAATTTATGGACTAATAAGTGGATGCAAGAACCTAGAAAGAATTTTTGCAGATTGTGTCTAGCATTGTGATCCTAGTGCACAGTACAAGAGAAGTTGGGGAACATACAAGAGAAAGAGAGGATTGACACTATGTTATAACTGCAGAAGACCGGGACATATTGCTAAGGAATGCCCTGGTGCAAGTCCTATTTGTCTTTGTTGTAAAATTCTTGGTCATGAAGTTGAGGATTGCCCAAGGATGATTGCTAAAGTTGAACAAATGAACATGAGACAAGAAAATTATCAAGAAAATACGGATATGTTAGAGAATCATAAAGAGAAATAATCATAGAAATCTCAGACTATGTTATCACAGTTGAAAGAAATGATGAATGATCACAAAGATGTCAGTTTATGAGAGATCTTGAAAGTAAAACAGCACATAAACGCAAGAATAGGAGACTTCAACATAGATTGTGTCTTGGATGAGGAGATGCAAGTGAATATTATGACACAAGACACTTGGGAAATTTTGGGAAAGCCTATGGTGATACCTTCATTGGGAAGAATAGGCTTGTTTAAAGGAAATATGATAACCCTATGTGGAAGAGTTACTAATGTACCTATTATCATCCATGGAACATCGACAAAAGAGGAATTTGAAGTCATTAAGTTTCTTGAAAACTATGCCCCTTATCCATTGTTGTTAGGAAACAATTGGATTGAGAAAGATCATATCAAAAGGAAAGCAGAGGGAGAAGAAACAAAAAAGAAAAATAAATAATTAAGGTATTTCATAGCTAGAAAAATAGACCGACTAATAGAAGAACGAGAAGGTAAGTCGAAGAAATAGAAGGTGAGAGAATTAGCTAGCAAGATTGAAATAATGCAAGAAGGTTTGAAGGACCTATCCATGCAAGAAATAATTATATCCACCCAGTGAGTAGTAAGAGAAGGGATATTAACTTTAGAACCTGTGAGAGCACATCATCAATGCAAAGTCACTACACTAGGATAAGATGAGAACAAGAATGAAAAGAGGATTCCAGAAACAGTTAGAGAAACTCAAATCATGATAAAGAAGGCAAGGAAGCTCAATAAGAAGAAATCCAAGTTAGAAAAGTTGTAGGAATCTACATAGAACAGATGGAAGACTTCGCAGAAGGCAGGTTTGCAGGATTTGAACCTCGCCGGAACAACAGAACCGCGCAGAATGGGATTTTTCCCTGACGAAGCTATATGACTGTTGGAGGCACCTAGACCATTAGAATGATGCTATGGAATGGCTATAAAATGCATTTGCAGATGAACATACCACCATTGTATGTTGATACCATGCCATAATGGACAGATTCGCATTGATGTAAGCATGTCTACCCATTGGAAGAATCTGTTACGACACTTGCTTATTTAACCCATCGGACACTGCGTCAGGACCACCTTTTTCTACCCGTGATTATCTAAGACAACAAAAAAAGTGATTGCGTGTCGATCCATGTTATCATATGCAATTATCTATTTGTCTATCCCACATATCCATTCACCTACCCCGACCTATTTGTTAACAGTGACAATGTCGATCGAGCGCACTAAGTTAGAGAAGTCAATAGAGGAGGTTCTAAATAATTTTATGGATGATAAATATATGTATGAAGGAGTACAAGCATCGTCGACCAGGGGACTCCAGGCCTCCCCTTCAACTGGATGTTGTTCGAGCTATGTTAACCCCGCGACTGAGCAGCAAAGTAAGCATCATGGCGATCTGGCTAATGCGAAGCATATCCCGTCGATCTTACCAGATTATATCTCACCTTTGGCTGACATGGTTAACCATGACAACATCCCATGGGATTTTGAATACACTTTGATCACCACATACATCCTGAAGGGAATACGTGTGGTCGAGAGCCAGTTGGGACAGATCCCACTACTGAAGAACAGTGATTTAAATATCGAAAACAGAAAGAATTATGTGATGCTCGTACCTCATAGATATTTGATGAAGACCACTGGGAAGAAGCCTCACCTAGTCTGTCATCCTTGGATTAAGGAGATCGTGCAGTACATGATATTGAATGTGATGAATATTCCCCATTTTGGCTGACACCAGGAGGTTAACGCTTGTGTTAAACTCCTCTTGTTGTGTTACCATGGGGGATACATGTGGCTCGACTAGTGGATTACTATGGATCCAGTGTTGATCCACCTGATTATAGGACTAAGAATGCAAGGACTCGACCCTCAGCATTTTTACCCAGGGAAGACCTCAGATCACTCCCTAGCACAGGGCATCAAGGAATCATATGGCGAAGTCGAGAAGGGAAAGTGAGGCTACAAGGTAGCCTCTATCCAGGGTGGCGTAGTGCACCCCACTTTCCAACTCATAGATGGAAATATTGTAAGAAATAATTTCCCCACGCATGTCATCGGTTTCGTGGTGGACCTCACAGGAAAATCTGTGGAGGGGATGCAGATGAATTGGGTGAGTTACCTCGTCAACGAGCTCGAGAAAGACTATCGCAAAGCTCAAGATCAGGGATATGATGTAACTTCCCCAGCCACCCAGGTCAGGCCATGATACATGAGAGAATGCTTTTTTTCTCTCTGCAAAACATATTGTAACATACCCAGCATCCAACTGAGCTATGCAACATAAATTTTTTGAACTACATGCAATTAAAACATATACACACAGAGCTCTTGCAAAAATTTATTTATAAAATGTAAACAAAAAAATACATTTCGTAAATACATGTATTCATTCTGAAATGACAGTAAACATATACATGCAGCATATACAGAAAATACCCATAACTATAAATACAGTTATAAACCACACATAGAATAAACCCATAAAAATAAACACGTAAATAATAATGTAGCATGTAAATTTATCACACAATTGACACTTAATCTTGGTAAGAATATCACCAACTACATGCAGACCTTCCACGAACCTCCCAGCCTTAGACCACACTGCTCATCACTCTCAGCAGTGGGTCACCTTCGATCTGGGACTAAACTCCACCCGGGTAAAGGGATTCCTAACCAGGATAATGGTTCATAGACAATAGGAAAGACTCAGTCATAGATGCCAACTAAAACTAACAACCTACAGTCCCTCATTCCCCACATGCATGTCCCACACCAGGAAGTGTTCCCCTTCTCTTCTCAATAGTTCTTCAGCTGCCCCACTTCCTTTCCGAGTTTCAACAACAAGTCGGACAGGAAGTCTCAGAGCACTGTAGTTGCAGTTTAGCACCTTCAGGAAATCCATTCCCAACAATTCTCTCACCCAGAGAGGAATTTCTCATGGGCTTGACAACCCACCTCTTCAATATCCCACAAGCCTAACAACTCGCTTCTTCAGTCCATCTCCCAAGCTAACCAGCTACTCAAACAAGTATTGTTATGGATACAGGTTCAGTTATAATGACAGGAATATACGAAGGATAGTTAACTGCGTAAGTGAAAATATCATGGTATGGTTGAATGGATGACTGAATGATGGAAGGAATGATGGAAGAATGAAGGGAATCAACTAAGTCCAAACAATATGTATGCATGTCCCCAAATTGACACTTGTCATGTTGGGAGATACTTTGGCCCACTTGTCCCCATCTTTAGAACTTAGGATAAAATAATTATCCATACTTTGTAATTTAAGAAATATTAATATAATATTCCTTTTTGGTTTAAGATCCCTAACTTATCCCCTTTTCCTTCACTTTTAGCCCCTGCCCTTTCCTTAACTAGTGGAGTTTAGTCCCCCATACTTTGTTATCATGGTCGGTATGTGCGCAACGATGTATTTTATATTAATCATGTGACATATACAAAAATATGTGCACTAGCCTTTAACATCTAGGCTCTCCATCCTAATCATCATAAAAAGGCTCACCAGCCTCTAAAACATAGCATATACACAAAGTCTCGCTGACCTCAATATCATGCACACTTAAGATGTTGTGTGCAGTATCCTAGAATGTGCACACTTCATCATTTTACTGCATAGTACATGCGTGCACTATGCCATGAAAGGTGCATACAAAAATGATATCAAATAGCTCACTAGATTAAGTACATTTTCATTTTACATTTACAATTTGGTTCAGCCTAGGGATATTACAATCCCCTCCCCTTATTTATGCACTGTCCTCGGTGCATTATGTACCCATATACAGCAAAATTTTCAAAAATCCTTAAAAATATGTGGGTATTCTACCCGCATTGCATCCTCATGCTCCCAGGTAGCGTCCTTAGGACCGTACCAGTTCCATTGGACCTTTACAAGTCCTATGGCTCGATTCTAGAGTTTTTTTATTTTTCGGTCCAGAATGTGTACCGGATGCACTTGAAAAGTGCCTTCTTGCTACACCTGAATCACATTCCAATCAATAACATGATTAGCATCAGGTATATATTTCTTGAGCAATGATACATGGAATACATTATGAACAGACATAGATGCAGGCAATGCAACATATAAGCTACTATACAAATCCTCTCTATGATTTCAAACGACCCACAATAGCGAGCTGCCAACTTTGAACAATTTCCCAACTTCAGGGAACTTTTGTTGGCCTTCACTTTCAAGAATACATGGTCTCCCACTTGAAATTCCCTGTGAGTTCATCCCTTATCAGCATAACTTTTCTTCCTGTCTAGGGCAGCCTTTAAATTTTTTTTCATTTTCAACATTTGCTCCTCCATTTCCCTGAGTAAATCTGGACAAACCACTGCTCTATTTGTTGGGTTATCCCATCTTACCGGTGTGTTGCACTTTCTGCCATAAATTGCCTCAAATGGGCTCATCTTTAGAGATTCTTGGTACCCATTGTTATAAGAAAACTCTACCAACTGTAGGTAGTCTTCCCATTTATTGGTTTATCCATCACATACATCCTCAACATATCCTCAATCACTTGATTCACCCTCTATGTTTTTCCATCTGATTCTGGATGATAAGTTGTGATAAAATTCAAATTTGTTCTAAATCCATTAAACAATCCCTTCCAAAATTTTGAGGTAAATTTTGGATCTCTTTCAGACACAATTGTCTTGGGTATGCCATGTAATCGAGAAATTTATCTCATATAAACATCAGAAATTTTGGTTTCCTTTTGAGTGAGCTTAACTGGAATAAAATGGGCAGCTTTAGTAAGCTTATCCACCACTACCATGATAAAATCATGTTGCTTGTTTGTTCTAGGAAGTTTGGTGATGAAATCCATTGTTACAACTTCCCATTTCCACTCGGCAATGGGTAATGGTTGTAGCAAACCAGCTAGGTGTCTATGCTCGGCTTTTACCTTTTGACATTCCAAACATTTGGCAATAAATTCTACAACTTCTTTCTTCATGCCTAGCCAATAATATTGGCCCTTGACAGCTGCAATGGTTTTCTGATAACCTAAGTTCCCAGCATAAGGTACATTATGCATTTCTCCCAATATGATATTTTTCAATTCCTAAGAATTTGGTACATAAATTTTTCCCTTGTGCATGATAATTTCATCATTATCTAGCTTATATTCTTCAATTTTTTATTGTAAATTACTTTGTTGTAATTTTCCCACTAATTCCTTATATTGCAAATCTGAATTTGCAGCCTCCAAAATTATGTGTTTCAAATCTGATTGATACATGCTAATGGTTGTAGCATGCAATTCATGCACTCTTCTGTTGAGTGAATCAACCACTTTGTTCTCTTTCCCCTTGATATGTTTTATATCAAAGTCATATTCACTTAGAAATTCTAACCATCTGTTTTGCCTAGCATTTAGAGTTGGTTGATCAAATAAATATTTCAGACCATTATGGTATGTTCTTATCTCAAACCTTTTCCCCATGAGGTAGTGTCTTCATTTCCTCAAGGCATGCACTATGGCTTCCAACTCCAAATCATGAGTGGCATATTTTCTGTCATTCTCTTTCAACTTCCTTGATTCATAACATGCAACAAATCTATTTTGACTGAGGACTCCACCAAGTCATTCTTTACATGCATATGTGCATACAATGAAGTCTTCATTTGGGTCTGAAATCCTTAGTATTGGATCACTTGTTAATAATTGTTTCAAGTGTTGGAAACTCTTTTCACAATCCAATGTCCATTGAAACTTCACACCCTTTCTTTGCAAGGAAGTGATTAGGTGTGCAATCTTTAAGAATCCTTCAATAAATATCCTATAGTAGCCTACAAGGCCCATGAACGATCTGACCTCTGTAACATTCTTTAGCACTGACCATTCCCTAATGGCTTCAATCTTCTCAGGATCCACTGCTATACCATCCTTTGAAATTATATGTCCCAAATAATGAATTTTCTTCTGATAAAATGAGCACTTGCTCAATTTGGCATACAACTGATGCTCCCTTAATACTTGCAAAACCATCCTCAAATGATGTTCATGCTCGTCTTTTGACTTGGAATATACAAGGATATCATCCAAAAAGACAATGACAAACTTGTCTAAATATTCTCGTAAAACACCATTCATTAAGCACATGAAAACAACTAGTGCATTTGACAACCCAAATGGCACCACTGTGAACTCATAATGACCATATCTTGTCTTGAATATGGTCTTGATGATATCTTCTTCTTTAATCCTTACCACTGTGAACTCATAATGACCATATCTTGTCTTGAAGGTGGTCTTGATGATATCTTCCTCTTTAATCCTTACCTGATGATATCCTGACCTGATATCTATCTTTGAAAATATATTTACATCCTTCAATTGATCAAATAGATCATCAATCCTTGGCAAAGGATACTTGTTATTTACAGTCACTTTATTCAACTATCTGAAATCAATTTACAATCTCAATGTCCTATCTTTCTTCTTCACGAACAAGACTGGGGCACCCCAAGGTGACACACTTGGGCGTATATACCCCTTCTTCATAAGTTCTTCAAGCTTCATTTGCAACTCCTTCAGCTCTGGTGTACTCATTCTGTAAGGAGTATTTGACAGTGGAACTACTCCAGGAATTAAATTTATAGAGAAATCGATATCTCTCTTTGGGGGTAGTCCTGGTACCTCCTTGAACACATCTTCAAAATTTTCCAAGAATGGATGATCTTCCAAATTTGGCACCTTATCTTAGGTGTCTCCTCCATATGGGCTGCAAATATTTGACACCCTTTTCTGTAACATTTCTTCAGCTGCAATGCTGAAATTTCTCTGATGGTTACTACTTTGGGAATTCCCTGCACTTTCCTTAAGTTCCCTTCCTCATCCAAGCAAGTAAATGTATTTTTATGACAATCTAGGATAGCACGATGTTGTTCCAACCAGTCCATTCCAATTAGACAGACATAGGAACCTAAAGGCAAGATGTTCAAATCTTCCCTAGTGTTTAGTCCATCCATGTCCATAAGACATGACTTTACCATCTCATTATGTTTTCTTTTGGATCTGGTGGTCAGCTGCACCAACCAAGATTTTCCATGCTTTCTTCTTGGCAAATGAAAACTTTCCACCATCTTAGGATCTATATAAATATGACTAGCTCCTGAATCAATTAAAATAGAAATGGTTTGGTTGTTGATCATACCTTCCACTTCAATCATATGTGACTGATAATTTGTTTTCTTGTTGTCTGGGGCTGCATATATCCTTGGAACATTTCTGCCCATGTCTTCCATTGTTTCAGCTTGTTGTACATTGTGAACAGTCCTAACTTTTTCACCTCTTTGAGGACAATCTCTGAACATATGATCTCTTTTACAACCCCAACATTGTATAGGTGGATGCCTTGGCCTTTGACCTCCTACCTCAATCGTTCTAGGTTCTCTAGAAGTTGGTTGTCCCTGAGTATTATTTCTGAAGAATGGTGGCCTAGATCCTTTCTTCCTTTGATCCACCTTGAATTTCTTGTTGTCTTCCCAATCTTTTTGGAAAGTTGTCCTGGATTTTTGTTGATCATATAGGCATTTAGCTTGCCTTATGGTCTCCTCCAATGTCTTGGGATCATCATATTTTATTTTGTCACTGATGAATGATGGAAATCCACTCAAATACCTTGGAATCTTAACTATCTCATCCTTTATGAAAGAGACATACTTCAATAGTTCTAAAAACCTTCTCTCATATTCATCTATGGTCATACTCCCAAGATTGAGTTCAAAGAACTCTTTCATTTTATTTTCATAGTATCTCTTAGTCAAGTATTTCTTCTCAAAATACTTCTTGAATTCCCTCCAAGTAACACTTTTCTTTTTAGTGTGTTTTACCTGTACAAGTTGATCCCACCACATGTGTTTGCACCCTTTTCGTCGACTTGGCGAGAAAATCAAGGGTGCTTACATGCCCAGTTGGGTCTTGCTGAGCATGACAGCTGTAAAGGAAAGAGTTGGAGAAAGAAAAACAAAACTATAAGAAAGAATTAAACTAATACAAACTAAAATCATGAGCATATGGGTAAAGAAATAACAAACACAAAAAGACCAATATCACCAATGTTTTTAGGCTGATCAATTGATGAAATCAAAGCACAATGAAGAAAGGGGACTATGAGTCCCTTCTTCCTCCAATGGAAGGCTCTTGAGCCCTCACAAACTTGCTCTCCTTACAATAAGAAAATGAAAATGATGGTGAAATAACTCCTAGCACATCCACTCAATGGAGAGGTGGATAGCTCAATAAAATGGTGCCAATGTGTTATTGCCAAGGAGTGAGTCCTTAAAAAAATCTAGGCAGCATAACATTACATGAAATTCCTTGACAAAATGATGTTTCTTCATGGATTTTTATAGCATAGCATTGGGTGATTATGTAACTCCTTTGAAGTGTGAAAAGGGGCTATTTAGGGCTTCAGTAGGTCTTTGACCAGCCTACCATGCGGATTCAGCTCAGATTTGAGGGTCAAATCGGCTTGGGAGCTGATCCATAAGTGGTTGGGAGGCCGACCAATTCAATAAATGCGTTGTTTA
>JZKD02S1673567.1:370661-400572 GCA_000966675.3 Picea glauca | reverse complement strand
CACATCCACTCAATGGAGAGGTGGATAGCTCAATGAAATGGTGCCAATGTGTTATTGCCAAGGAGTGAGTCCTTAAAACAATCTAGGTAGCATAACATTACATGAAATTCCTTGACAAAATGATGTTTCTTCATGGCTTTTTATAGCATAGCATTGGGTGATTATGTAACTCCTTTGAAGTGTGAAAAGGGGCTCTTTAGGGCTTCATTAGGTCTTTGACCAGCCTACCATGCGGATTCAGCTCAGATTTGAGGGTCAAATCAGCTTGGGAGCTGATCCATAAGTGGTTGGGAGGTCGACCAATTCAATAAATGCGTCGTTTAGCAGGTGTGTGGATTTTTGCGCCAACAGTCGCGCATCGTGCGCGTATGCGCGCATGGTACGTTTCAGTTCCGCGCATGTGCACACGCACCAAACTTTTGTAAAGCGCCCTTCAATTTTTGGTTACTTTATATAGTTTTTGACCTTTCTGGAATGCTATGAAATTGATTCAGTGCCATGAATGACTTCATTACTTGTTTGATGATGATGAGTTCTTGTCGCCATGTGTGGATGAAATTTCAGTGATAACAACATGGATGCCTTTCCCTTGAGTTGATAGATAGCAATTCTTCATTCTGCATGAGAAGAATAATTATGCAATTGAAAATACTTTCTCATGCCCAACAACCATGTTTTTGTATCCTCATCCTTCTTGTGCTCACCATCAAATGTAGGAGGTTTGATTTTGTTCATCTCTCCTCATAGCTCATCCACCCCAGACCCCTATGCTTCATGACAGGGGATGGAATTGAACTTCTATGTGCTCTCTTATTGGAATGCCTAAGGGAGTGATGATGATGTCTACTAACACTTCTTGTTCTTTTTTTTTCTTTAGGAGACTTGTGACTTCCTGACTTTCTTGAGCCACTCTCCTTATCCAATTTCTTTTCTATTATGTTCAAGCTCTGCATTAAATTGATGTTGAATTCATTCTGTTGCTCCTTGGCTCTCATAAGCCTTTCATTATCATCTTTATGGCTTTGGACATCCTTCTGCAAATTTTTAATGGTCTCTACCATATTCATGTTTTCATCCCTTCCTTCTCCATGTCCATTGGAGTGTGTTCCTTCAATTCCCAAATGGACATCCATCCCTCTGATATCATCTTCTTGGATGCATGTCCCCTGTGTCTCATCTTCAGTAGTTCTAAAAACCTTCTCTCATATTCATCTATGGTCATACTCCCAAGCTTGAGTTCAAAGAACTCTTTCATTTTATTTTCATAGTATCTCTTAGTCAAGTATTTATTCTCAAAATACTTCTTGAATTCCCTCCAAGTAACACTTTTCTCTTTAGTGTGTTTCACCTACACAAGATGATCCCACCACATGGATGACTTTCCCTTGAGTTTATAGATGGCAATTCTTCCTTCTGCATGAGAAGAATAATTATGCAATTGAAAATACTTTCTCATGCCTAACAACCATGTTTTTGCATCCTCGTCCTTCTTGTGCTCACCATCAAATGTAGGAGGTTTGATTTTTTTCATCTCTCCTCGTAGCTCATCCACCCCATACCCCTTATGCTTCCTGAGAGGGTATGGACTTGAGCTTCTATGTGCTCTCTTATTGGAATGCCTCAGGGAGTGATGGTGTTGTCTACTAACACTTCTTGTTCTTTTTTTCTCATTGGGAGACTTGTGACTTCCTGATTTGGTTGAGATACTCTCCTTATCCAATTTATTTTCTATTATGTTCAAGCTCTGCATTAATTTCATGTTGAAGTCATCCTTCTTCTCCTTGGCTCTCATAAGCCTTTCATTATCAGCTTTATGGCTTTGGACATCCTTCTGCAAATTTTTAATGGTCTCTACCATATTCATGTTTTCATCCATTCCTTCTCCATGTCCATTGGACTTTTTTCCTTCAATGACAAAATGGACATCCATCCCTTTGATCTCATCTTCTTGGATGTATGTCCCATGTGCCTCTTCCATTCCTCTAGACTCTGGTTCAATAATATATCAAAACTCTTTCCTCTGATTTCCTAAAAAATTGAATGGCCAGATCAATTTTTTGGGGTGGTTATTTAGATTCCATTGTCTAAGACCTTTCCAACTCCTTCTCCCATGCTCAATTCCAAGTCTTGAGCAGAAAGTTATGGTTATTTGAAAATTGCCCATTAATTTTTCTGTTTACATTTCAACTTGGCGCAACTTTGCACTGTAATTATGCATTTTTGCAGCTAATCCTTTGGATTTTTCATAGAATATCAATTGGGTTTATTCATATACATATTATGGACACTCTATCCAAGTTTCACCTTTTTCTAGGTTTCAGGCTGCTAGTTACAGCCTGCTAAAGTTCTAAGCCAATTCATGTTTTTGGTATGGAATGCTCAGGTACCTTCTTTTCCATATTAAGAATTTTTAACATGCCCAGAAATTTAATTCAGCTCTGGTACTTCCTTCTATGTTTCAATATATTTCCATTGACTGCTCCTGTGCCTCAATCTGATTCCGGAGCTGAAAGTTATGGCTCTTTGAAGTTAGTTGGGTCTTAAAATTTACCCTCCATTGTTTGTGCTGTAACTTTCTCATAAAAGCTATGTTTCACGAACGGTTTACACCATTAGAAAGATCTCTCTGAGATATTTTATTTGAGTTGAAAATAAAAAGTGTACCTTAGTACACTTTGTGTATATTGTTACACTCTCTTCTCATGGTTTTTGAGTTTCTAAAAATGCTCTTAAGGGCCTGAAAAATGTGCTGCAAAAACATGGCGTTCAAATAGTATAAAACATCGCACAAAATCGTTGTTTTTCTGTTGTCGTTCACCATCAAAGAGACTTTGTGTGCACAAATTTCAACTTGTATGTCCCTATTTAGCATGCATAGCAACACCACAAGGTAAATCGTGCTTCGCATACCTATAACCATTGTGCATCACTTCTTTGTTGTGTCAATAACTTGCGCGCACTACTTTTGTGTCACGCACCAATATCCACCGCACACAGTTTTGGTTCTTGCACTACTACCCATTGCGTGCACTTTTTGTATTGCGCATTGGTATTCCTTGCTCATTTCACTCAACACACTGCACCATGCCAAAGTTTAGTATGCCCCCACCGCGCACCATATTCTATGTGCACAATTAACTAAACTATCGCACGACAACATATACCCATATTGTGCGCACACCAACCAAACTCCTCTGCACTCTACCAATATTTCACACACCACGCACGCCATTATTATGTGTGTGCACACCGCGTGCACCTTATCATGTGTATGCACATTGCACGCTAGTATTACGTATGTGTCACTCTTTCCGCACTGCCCAATGCTAAATTTAGTGCGCGCACCCACATACCAACATTTTTCTCCGTGCCGCCACTCATTTTTATGCACATCAATTTCCTCGTGAAATCCACTTCAGAAATTGGGGCTTTTGCTTAACTTTTTCCCAATTTATACCATAGACATTGTGCAACTATGAAATTTGTTCAATTTCACCCCGATAACACCAATTCAACCTCTATAACAACAAATCGTTGTGGGTTGACATTTCTGGAAAGAATTTACCCAAAATCAATTCACGAATTGAGAATTTTATTTAATAATCTGACTCCATCTGTCATGGCTTCACTGTAACTTCAAATTCAACCAATACCAGGTCTGAATTTGGTAGAACAGATATTAAACCAATAATATCTCACTACTTGGCCGAATTTCTCCATTTTCTCATGAATTTAACAATAGAAATTGGGGCTTTTCCCAATTCTGCGTCGTTGTTTCTAAAATTTATGATGGACACTCTATGACTTGAAATTTGGCCACTTCGAAATCAATCCTCTGTGAAATTTTTCTTCAACTCAACTTGCTCAGCCCATCTAGGCTTAGTGTTGAAAATTGAATCTATGATACCATATTGTAACGTCCCCGACCACCCAGATCAAGCCACGATACATGAGAGAATTCTTTTGTTCTCTCTATGGAACATACTGTAACATACCCAACATCCAACTGAGCTATGCCACATAAATTTTTCAAACTACATGCAATTAAAACATATACACACAGAGCTCTTGCGAAACTTTATTTATAAAATGTAAACAGACAAATACATTTCGTAAATGCACGTATTCATATTGAAATGATAGTAAACATATACATGCATTATATATAGGAAATACCCATAACTATAAATACAGTTATAAACCACACATAGAATAAACCCATAAAAATAAACATGTAAATAATAATGCAGCATGTAAATTTATCACACAGTTTACACTTATCTTAAGAATATCACCAACTACGTGCAGACATTTCACGAACCTCCCAGCCTTAGACCACATTGCTCATCACTCTCAGCAGTGGGTCACCCCTGAGCTGAGACTAAACTCCACCCAGGTAAAGGGATTCCTAACCAGGCTAATGGTTCATAAACAATGGGAAAGACTCTGTCACAGGTGCCAACTCAAACTAACAGCCTACAGTCCCTCATTCTACACATGCCTATCCCACCCCAGGAAGTTTTCCCCTTCTCTTCTCAACAATCCTTCGTCTACCCTACTTCCTTTCTAGGTTTCAGCAACAGGCCGAACAGGAAGTCTCAAAGCACTGTAGCTGCATTTTAGCAACTTCAGGAAATCAATTCCCAACAATTCTCTCACCTAGAGAGGAATTGTTCACGGGCCTGACAACTGACCTCTTCAATATCCCATGGGCCTAACAACCTGCTTCTTTAGTCCATCTCCCAAGCTAACCAGCTACTCAAACAAGTATGGCTATGGATACAGATTCAGTTACAATGACAGGAAAGTATGAAGGATAGCTAGCTGCGTAAGTGAAAAGATCATGGTATGGCTAAATGGATGATTGAATGATGGAAGGAATGATAGAAGAAGGATTGTGTTCCATGCCTATTATCATCAACTGAAGGTTGCCATTGATTTGTTCATGTGCATGACACCACGCACCTTGCACCAATACAGACTGATAGCCAAGTTCCACCCAAGTCTGTATTTTATTTATATCACTGCGCACAGAGATGAGAGCAAGGAGGAGCTACAATATTATTATAAGATGACAAACGAAGACATGGAATAGATCACGAAGGAATGGCTGGAAGAATTTCAGACACCTGTCGCTAATGTAGAACTCTCTAATGCTGAAATTATAGGTATCCCCTTGGTCACCCAATTGAAGCATGCAAGACAGTCTAGTGCGAAGAAGAAGAAGAAAAAGGAGGAAGTTCATAATATAGAGACTGATGAGGAGAACAACACCTCGAAAGAAAATGGATCTGGCTTGCCCATGGGAGGAGGAGGAGAAGACCAAGTAGATGGACAAGGAGAAGGGGAATAAGGGGAAAATAAAGGAGAAGGTGAACCTACACTGCCAAAGGATCCCCTTACTGAAACAGAAACACTACGGAAGAGGAAGGTTTCTCTGCAAAAACCTTCGGCAAGAAAGAAGACCCGCACTAGTAAGCCCTAGATGGAGGCCATGCTCACATAGGATGATATCGGTCTAGTCCATGGAGTGATTGAGGATGCGTCTGAAGATAACTTGTAGAGATATGGAGCGAAGCAGGAAGAGCTATATGAAAGGGTCAAGAAGGAGCTGAAGAGATACAGCAAGTTATTCAGTTTATCCACGCAGTACCTACTACGCCTTCATCGTTGGAGACCGTAGAATTGGGGGATGAGCCAGCCCAATTGAGAATATTAGTAGATGCAACAGAGGCTAACCTTTAGAAATTTCAAGAAGAAAAGGAGAAGGCTACATAATCTTTGAAGCAAGAGAAAGAAGAAGTCTTAGAACAACTATGATTTGTGCAGTACTATGTAATTGCTTATGAAAACAAGAAATATGAGTTATGGGTGATGCTCGAGGAAGACAAAGCAAAGATACAGAGAGAAAAGGACCAGTTTCTCACCAAGAAAACTATGGTCAAAGAAGCAATGAGAAAATCACTTCGCTCTGTGCAAATCTTGGCACAGGCGGAACATGAGGTGGTAGAGGTTCAAGTGATGAAGCTCGTTGAGGCCATCTAGTAGCTTCAAGCGAGGATAACAGAGTTGGATATCCAAGCAGTACCAAGCACCCCATAGGAGGTGTGTGACTAGAGCAAAGAAGCCGCCAAGAGAGCAGTTGGAAGGATCAGAGCCCTCGCCTCAGAATGAAAACAACTGAACGATAGAAGCACGCAGAATTATGAATGCCTCGCAGAAGATTCAGAGCCGAGGAAACTGGAAGCACATCTATAGGAGGCGCAGTAGCAAGCACTATCAGTACATGCAAAGATGAATCTCCTCACAGTGGTAGAAAGGATGAAGAGATCTCAGGAGAAGCGCTCAATCCAACAACAGATTACTTCCATCCAAAGTAGAGTAATGGAAGTCACACAGAAGCTGCAACTAGTGCAGGATGAATCCCACAAAGTGTTTGAAGAAATTGAAGGACAAGGATCGCAATTGGACCAAGTGGTTATGACAGTGGAACACTGCCTGGAAGGGCATGTTACAGAGAACATGATCCAAGAACTCGTTGATCAGGAGGCTCAAGTGAAGCAGCAAGTCGAGGCTACTCAAGTGAAGCTTGAGGCCTTCAAATAATTGTTTCCCAGATATGAGTGACTCGGGACGAGTCATAGCTGAGTGTCGGGGGCCTGTTGGCCCACGACCAAGTTTTGAGGAAATATTGGTCAGGTTTGACCATTTTTTTGACTTTGATGCAGTGATCGAGGAAGGAGCACCCAGGCAGAGCTGAGATCGTGGATCTCACTTGTTTTGTGGGATTTGTGGACCCAACAAGAGGTTCTTAGGGTTTTTGTAATGGGTTATGGGATGTCGGCCCATGGGTTTGCCCATGATTAGGCCTTTTTGTAAGAGATTGTAAAAGTATAAATAAGTAGGAATGTATGATAGAAAGATTAGTTTAGAAAGCAAAGTCTAAGTGGCTAAGTGCTACTAGTTTTGGGTTGCTTAGTGCAACAGAATGTTTTTGTAAGCCTATGTGCTTGATAGAGAAGTGGGCTTTGTGCCGTGACCTAGTTTTAGGAAGGAGGATATGGCACTCAGTGCATATATCTCTTGTCCTCTATGAAGCTTAGCTCTGTGGCTTAGTGCACAAGAGTAGATGAATGTAAGAGATTAAAAATAATAATAAAGAAGATGAAGCAGTTGGTGGACGTAGCCCCACACTGGGGTGAACCACGTATATCTTGTGTCTTTGGTGTTCTTTATGTTGTGTTGTTTATGTTACGAATCTATTTTTCTTAATATGTATGTTAGATAAATCCATAGATTCTTAGTGATTTACTTGTGATTTGTGAATGAATGCTAGATCTAACTCATTGCTATGCGCTAAGTGGTTGAAGTGATTAATATTTATTGTTACTACGCCAATCCATATTAGGGTTTTGTTCTGCGATGTTAATGAAGCTAATGAGAATATCATCTTGTAGTGTTAATAGAATACTTTGTGAAGTGTTTCTATCATGGATCTGTGTCCCAACTTGGTTACAGACACCTGAGTTCTGTAACCCCCCTGCCTCTACCTCGGGTGAGACTACATCTTCTTCGCGGGTGTTGTCAAAAGGGCCGGTTGTTAGGGTTTTTTTGGTGCGTTGTTGAAACGTTGAACCCTAGATATTCCCTTGTGCCAACAAACTATCTTTGATCCTCTTGTCTATAAGGGGGTCCCACCTACTAGTATTATATATCATTATCATAGTTTAAATAATACACTTTAGCAATACTTTGTGGGTGAAATTCCTCATTGTGATTTTAATCATCAACACCCAAGAGTTGACAGGTGGTGGAAAAGTCAGGATCTCGTTGATAAATTTGGGGCCACTCAGATGCCTCATGCCCACATGAATGGAGGACGGTGGTGAGTGTATCCATGGGAGGTCAACTGAGTTGGTTAGTGACAATTTGTGCTCCATGTCTTATACTTGATGTTGAGATGGAACTGATGCAGGTATGTGGACCAATTTTGATGGCATGCATTCTGTAACTTCCCCTACGGTTGTATGAATTGCATAGGCTTGTGATCAGTGTGGATGATTGTCTCCTTTCCCATAATGTAATGTTTCCATTGATGGAAAGATTGTACAATGGAATACATTTCTTTGTCCTAGGTGGGGTATTTCCGAACTGTATTTGAGAGTGTCTCACTATGGTATTCTACTAGATGACTGTGTTGAGTGAGAACTACACCTACAGGATAATCGAATGCATCAGTCTCAATATCGAACAGTTGTTGCAGATCGGGTAAGGAGAGTATTGGAGCTGAGCACAAGTGATGCTTCATATCATCAAATGATCATTGTTGTGCCTTCCCCCATGCGAACGTTTCCTTGCCACCACCCTTGGTCACTTGGTTGAGGGCCTATTCAATATGGGAGAATCCAAACATGAAGCGTAGGTAGAAGTTGGCAAGCCCCAAGAATATCTGAATCTTGGTTAGTGTGGTCGAGGCTGATCATTCACGGATGACTTGGATCTTAGTTGTATCCATATGTAACCCATGCTCATCAACAATGTAGCCCAATTGTTGGACCATGTTCATGCCAAAGGATCATTTTTCCAAGTTGGCATATAGCTTGTTTTGTTGTAGAGTGCTCAAAACCTGTTGAATATGTTGTATGTGCTCCTCCCAAGTTTTGTTGAAGATGAATATTTCATCCATATATACCACCACAAAAGAGTTGGTGAAGGGTCTCAATACATCATCCATTAACCTCATGAAAGTTTTCAGGGCATTTGTTAAGCCAAAGGGCATGACCATCCATTCGAAGCGACCTTATTTAGATTTGAAATCTCTTTCATACATAATTCGGTTCGATAGGAACCTGGTGGTAGCCAGACTTTAGGTCAATATTGTTGAAGAAAATTTCCCCCTTGAGTTATTCAAGAAGGTCATCAATTCGAGGAATTGGGTACCAATTCCTGACTATGATTTTGTTTAATGCTCTGTAATCAATGCAGAGTCGCTAGGTCCCATCTTTCTTCTACACCAGTACAATCAGGATTCTGCAAGGGGAGTACATGGGTATGATGTTCCCCTTTTGAAGTAGATATTGGATCCGATGCTTGATTTAATCATTTTCCATCAGTGAATGACGATAGAATGGTCCATTAGGTAGAGGTGCACTAGACGTTAGATCAATTGGATGCTTGACTTAGTCATGCATCGATACCCCAGTGGGTGATGAGAATATGTCTTTGTACTCTTTCACGATCCATTCCACTTGCTTCTTCTACAAAGAGAGGCTCTATGTAGAGGTCACAGACATGGCGGTGACCTTATGCTTGTTGTGAGCATGGATCAAAAATAATATGAACTTCTCGCTCTATGAAATGACCTTATTGCATTGCTTAGCAGGGATTAAAGAAATAGTGGTAGGCAGCACTACCTTTGGTACCCTATACAATTTTCTACCTAAATTAATAATAACATTGCAGGGTCTAGACTCATACACAGCCTGTCGCTTCCACAAATATGGTTGTCCTAAAATAATATCACAAAATTCAAAGGGATAATTATCACACAGTACCTCATCTTTGAAGGGATTGATGTTGTAGGGAAGACAACATTGTCGGATGATGGGGAGATCTCTTCCTTGGTGAAGCCAGATGATGTTGTAGGGTTGTGGGTGTGGTTTCATCGGTAGATCCAATTTCTTGACGACCTCTGCTGAGATCAAGTTCTTATGACTGTCTAGAAAAAATTTCACCATTTTTTGAGACCTATTCCATTGGATTCATCTCTTCACCCTTATCACATTCATCCATATCATTTTTTGTCAAAAATTTTGACCCTGTCTGCCCTTTTTTAGTTCACCCATCCTCATGGCCCATACCCATAGCCAAGACCTGGAATCTCACTTCAAAACCTTGCAATATGGTCTCCTCGAGACCCAAAAATAAGTGAAACAACTCAGTGTCGATGTTTCCTCCATCGATACATCCATCAATACAACCATGCAGTCCTCAATGGAGGAATTCAAACAAGAACTGACCACCCAGCTTGAATCTATCTTTGCATCACTTTGCACCAAACTAAAGATCCCTACAGATGACCCTTTATCTGACACACCTCTAAAGACTAAAGGTGAACATTCCTCCCATTCCCATACCTTTCAACACCATCACTTTCAATGTGACCTACACCTTCTGCGGGTGGATGTGACCAAATTTGATGGCTCAGACCCCACTAGTTGGGTAACCCAAATGGAACCGTATTTCTCTTTATACGGCATTACAGATGACTTGGCCAAACTCCGGTATGGTGTTGTCCATCTAGATCAAGAACGTTGGCAATGGTGGCAATGGAGAAAAACTTCCCGTCAAGGGTATATTGCTTGGACCCAATTTGTGACTGAGTTTTATGAACACTTTGACACTGACACCAACCATTTGGGTCGTTTGACAAAGTTGAAACAATCAGGAATAGTAGAAGACTTCATAGCTGCCTTTGAGCGCCTGGATTTTTGAACAAAGGGTATGACTGATGCTTTCTTTCAAGAGTGTTTTATCAGTGGCCTCAAGGATGAAACTCAGGCCCATGTCCTCATGGCTTGACCTTTGAGTTGGTTGGAGGATACTAAAAAAGATAAAGAAGCACAACAGGTTGTATCCTCTCAAAATCGTAAACCCTCCTTTATCCCTCGCCCTAAACCCATAAATCCCACTACTCCCTCTGCCCCATTAAAGATCCAAAAATTGACCAGGGCTGAAATGGATGAATGCCAACTCAAAGGCCTTTTTTATAATTGTGATGACAAATATTTCTCGGGCCAAAAGTGTAAGGAACAAAATATTTTTATGGCCATCTATGAGGATATTTCGGAAGAGGATGTTGAAACTCCCCTTGTGTCTGAGTCACCTGAAATCACTGACATAACCCCTCCCTCAGACCCTCCTGAAGTGGAACTAATCATTTCCCTCAATGCTCTCATTGGCTTCTCCACCCCCCAAACCCTCAAGTTAATCAGTTACATTAAGCATCGGAAGGTCATCATTCTAGTTGATAATGGAAGCACCCATAATTTTATTCATCACCACATTTCCCAAGAAACTCATTGCTACATCCATGCCATCAACAATTTCCAAATCATGATTGCCAATGGTGGTTCCATGAAATGTGGAGGGCACTAGGAAAATATGCGTCTCCAAATCGATGACTACCACCTAAAATCCCATATGTTTGCTATCGACATGGACGGTTGTGACATTGTGTTGGGTGCAGACTGGCTAAGGACTTTGGGTCCCATTCTCATGGATTTTAAGGAATTAACCATGCAATTCGACCAGGAAAGCCACCAATATAAATTCCAAGGAATCACTACTTGTTCACCTGAGGTCATTAGTTCCCATCACATGGAAACACTGCCCAAAAAAGGTCATTCTGGTGTCATTGCCCAACTCCATGCCATACAAACAACAAAGACACCCCCGGTTCCGCAAGAACTCCAAGCCCTCCTTTATAAACATCAAATAGTATTTTCCACTCCCCAAGGACTCCCTCCTTCCTACGGTGTTCATGATCATTCCATTCCCCTTGTACCCGGAAGCTTTCCTCCCAATATTCATTTGTATTGCCGCCCCTTTTCATAAAAATGAAATTGAGAAAATGGTCCAGGAACTCCTTAATGCAGACATTATCTTCCCTAGTACGAGCCCTTACTCTTCTCCTGTAGTCATGGTCCTGAAGAAAGAATGTTCTTGGAGAATGTGTCCTGACTTTCGTTCCCTCAACAAAGTGACCATTAAAGAAAAATTTCCCATTCCTTTCATTGATGACCTCCTAGATGAATTGAGTGGCACCCAATTCTTTACTAAACTTGATCTTCACTCAGGCTATCACCATATAAGTATGAAAGAGGCAGACATTCTCAAGATGACCTTTCAAACTCATGAGGGCCACTATGAGTTTTTGGTCATGCTCTTTGGCTTGTGTAATGCCCCCTCCACCTTCCAAAGCCTCATGAATCATGTCTTCTGTCCCTTTCTCCGTCATTTTGTCTTAGTTTTATTTGATGATATCCTCATCTATAGAAAAACTTGGACAGACCATCTTACTCATGTGGATTGAGTTCTCCATCTACTCTCTCAGCACCAACTTTTCCTAAAATAGTCTAAATGTGCTTTTGGTGCCTCAGAAGTAGAATACTTGGGTCATCTACTTGGCAAGGATGGCGTCAGGGTGGATCCAAAAAAGATTGAAGCTATGCAAGGTTGGTTGCACCCAAAGACTCTCAAAATCTTGCATGGATTTCTGGGCTTAACAGGGTATTATCACAAGTTTGTTAAGAATTATGGAAAGATTGCATCATCTCTCACTTCTCTCCTCAAAAAGAACTTTTTCACTTGGACTCCAGCCGCTACTCAAGCTTTCCAAACCTTGAAAATGGCCACGTGCACCACTCTGGTTCTAGCCTTTCTTGATTTCACAAAGACCTTTGTGTTGGAATGTGATGCCTCAAAGAAAGGAATCGATGTTTTCCTTATGCAAGAGGGTCAATATTTGGCCTTCACCAACAAGCAACTATCTAAAAGGAATCTGGGCAAACCCATCTATGAAAATGAAATGTTGGCTATTCTACATGTCATTGATCTGTGACGCCCTTATCTCTTGGGGCAACATTTCCAAATTAAGAGAGACCATCAAAGCCTCAAGTACTTTATGGAACAACACATTTCCTCCCCGGAGCAACAAAAATGGGTGACTAAGCTCTTTGGATATGATTATGAGATCATTTACAAGAAAGGCAAAGACAATGTGGTGGTAGATGCACTGTCTCAAAAATATGAAGAAAAAGGATCCCTTTTTCTCTTTCCTTCATTGTACCAGATTGTCTCCAAGCCGTTTGCCAGGAATGGCTACAAGATACCAAAAGTTTATCTGATCCAACAATTGTAGACCAATGCTCCAGCTCCCCCAGGGTACTCTTGGCTCCAGGATGAGCTTCAATACAAAGGTTGTTTGTATTTAAGTAAACAATCAAAGCTTAAATCCACGGTACTTTTTGAGCTTCATGCTACACCAACAGCGGGGCACTCCGGGTTCACCAAAACCTATGAAAAGGTCAAACGTTTTTTTTTCTGGGATGGTATGAAATGGGACATCTGTAATTTTTTCGCTGAATGTGATGTGTGTCAACACAACAAGTGAGAAACAATCAAATCTTCAGGCACACTACAATCACTTCCGATTCCATCTGGTATTTGGAAGGATATCTCTATGGACTTTATTACCAGCTTACCCAAATTAGGAAATAAATCAATCATAATGGTGGTTTTGGATTACCTTTCTAAGTATGCTCATTTATGCACTCTTCAACACCCATTCATTGCATCCATGGTGGCTCAAATTTTCATGGACCAGGTCTTCAAGCTTCATGGCATGCAGCAGTCTATTGTTTCTTATCATGACCCAAATTTCACAAGCAATTTTTGGCAAGAACTGTTCAAGCTACAGGGCACCCAATTGCATCTCAACACAGCTTATCATCCCTAGACTGATGGTCAAACGGAATTTCTCAACAAGCGTTTGGAAACATATCTAAGGTGTTTTTCCTATGAAAAGAAAAATCAGTGGGCTCAATGGTTACCCTTAGCTGAATGGTGGTACAACACTTCCTACCATACAACTACACACATGAATCCTTTTGAAGCGGTATATGGATAGAAGCCACCTTCAGTTCTCTCATACTTATTGAGTACCTCAAAGGTCCAGGCGGTTGACCAAACACTTGCAGTTCGAGAGGATATTCTTCGTACCCTAAAAGAGAACTTGGTCATGGCATAGAATCGCATGAAGAAACAAGCAAATCAAGGTCGCTCTGAATGTCAATTTGTAGAAGGGGATCAGGTGTTTTTGCGACTACAACCATACAAGCAAACTTCCCTCAAGGCCGAGCTTTCAATAAAATAGAATAAGGTGGATGTAAGAAGACCTAATAGAAGCTTTCACTTCTAGAAGGATCTTCCTCTAAATGCTTCTCTTGATAGACATATTTAGTATAAATAAGGGTCGAGGGTATGAAAACCCTAGCTTGGAGATTATTGTAACAGAGCATTGCTCGACTGGAGGTTTCCCCCTTGAAGAGGCCCGTGAACATTTATTTCTGAATCAAAGTGTTATTTTTGTTGTTGTTCTTATATCATTTATGTGTTATTGTGGAGATTATGTTGGTTATATTACTGTTATTCTTCCATTTCTAGATTTTATTTCTATTCTGCATACTTTTATATCTGGTATATTACAGGCCACCTTTTCAATGCTTCGATTGTGAAGAGTTTGTAGATCCAAACTATCGCCTCTTCTGCTTAAATTTCTTCTCAATCTTGATAGCATATCTATAATCCGCACCTAATGATGTGATGTCTAGAAACTCCTTTTTTGTTTGAATGTATCTATGTAGACAACGATAGTATTTGAGCATCAGATGTCATTCAGATTCTTTGATACCCAATTTGGTGCGCATAGTATGGAAAATATTGGTGGAATCTGGTTATGTCTGGTCCCTTTCCTGGTGCAACATGGTCCATCTTGTGTACTAGTCCTCGTAGCTTCCAACAAGGTAGTATTGTTCTTTAATAGAATCCCTAAAGGAATCCATTGTGGGGGAGACCACAAATATTTTATATTCCTCTATGGCCCTTTGATCAGAGTAAATATCCCACCAATCCTTAACATGGGGGATGGCCTTGAGGAGTGTCAAAGTAATCTTTTCCCTATCAAAAAAATTATGGACCAAAAAATAACCCTTGAGTAGATTCATCCATTTATCTACAGCATCCACATCTATCAGTCCTTCAAATAATGTAATATCAAAATTTACTTATACCTTGAATGGGGTTGCATGGTTGCTTGTTGAAGATGTATCTCCTGTGGGCAACGACTGAAGGATCTATGCAAAGTTGTCCATCGTTTTGTTCATTTTTCGTGCAAGGGATTCCTCGAGCAACAGTTTAAAAGGATCTCCTCCCCCATTATTTATTGTCGATATCGACGCGATCAATCTTTCAAAGGCTCCACTGGTTTGAGTGTCAACTTCTTGTATCGAGATCTTATCGGGGACATGCATGAAGAAAAATAAATGAAGAACAGATCGCTCTGATATCATTGATCCAGATTTATGAGTGGAACGAAATGAATAATAGACTCAATACAATAACACATATATATGTAGAACAACAACAGATATTCAGTGAACAATAACTTCTATTGAATAAATAAACTAGGCTAAAATTGTAAAACTATAGAACTGAAAACAACTTGTTCCAATGGTGGTAGTTATCTCTAAGAAGAGATGTGGATGCTATGTGCATATGTCTGAGAAGAATGATTACAATGAGGCTCCAGAGGCCTTTTTAACATTACTCATGAATGGAAAAACCCTATACATCCAAAAACCTAACCATAGGAGATGAAATGTCAAAAGTTATGAGGGCCTTGATGGGTAAGTTGGTACCTCAACTTCCCGGGGTCGTAAATTTTGCATACGACCTCTATTTTAGGCATGTGAAAACCCGTTGGAAAGGTATTTTTGAGAAATACACATTATGTCGTCAAACTCTAACTCCATCTACAGTTTCACTGTGGCAAGCCAAAAAACCAGTGTTTAGGGCCCCAAAATGGCCCTAGAAGTACATAAAGATGCAATGACATGAAAGCTTCCAAAATAAGCCAATTGGAATAGGTGAGAGGCCACCAAAATCCACTTGGATGCTATGTAGGGCTTCAAGATAACTCTAAAGGTGCAGAACCCACAATTACAAAGAAATTCCATCATTACAGAAAAACGTGTTGAACTAAAAATTGTCAAGAGGAGCTAGTTAGAATAGGTGGGTGGCCACCAATATCCACCTGGATCACAAGTTTCACCATGTTTAAATTTCCAATGGCTTGATATCCTTCTCCTTGTACATAAATAAACAAATCTATTTTGTTTTCGTTCTCTATTTCCTTTTCTCTTGATTTTACTACAGCAAGCACGAAATGCATTTTGTAGCCAATTCCTTTCTTGTTTAAGTTGTTTTCTCTTGTTGTTGTTTTAATTTTCATTTCGCATTGTTTCGTGTACTTATCTTATTTCTTATTTGTACAATTTTTTGTTTATTCGGTTTTTCAATTTAATGCTCTTTTAGTTTTGATTTTTCTTGCCTTTGAGTTTTGAGTCAATATGGATCATTCAAGCCATTTATTTTATCATGTCGACTAAAAAAATTTGTTGATCTACCTTGAAATTGATGAGAAAAGCATAGACAAATGATTTTATTTTGGTCTTCAATGCTACTTGTGTAGTAGTTTCCTATGCCTATAGATTCTTTGCTGAAATATGAAGTGAAATGCTCTTCCCATTTTCTACTTTCTCGTTCTTACCTCCATCCAATTTCTTTTACAAGAGCATATAAGAGAAAAATTTGGATATTTAATAGCTAAATTTGATTCTAGCAAAACCAAAGATTCTTCAGTTCTAACCAAATAAAAATTCCCTACCTGTGGAGTCATTATTTCTTGACTCACAAATTAGCCACCATCCTGCAAATAGTTGTAAGGCACAATCAAAATTTAATATTATTATGATATAATAAGTATAACCATGGGTGGGTGTTGGCACAGGGGTTGACCCAAGGTTCAACACTTAATAGTGCACCAACAAAAACCTGACTATCGACCCTTTTGAAAATACCTGCGAAGCAGGCAAGGTCTCACCCAAGATAGAAACAGGGGAGTTACAGGACGCAGGTGTCTATAACCAAGATGGGACACAGATCTGTGATGATAATACTTCGCAGAGTAATCTATTAACACTTAGGAACAACATGCATTAGTTCATTAGTCTTATTAACATCGCAGAACATACCCAAATATAGATCATCGCAGTAACAGTAAATGATTACATAACATGGGCACTTAGCATCATAAGTTAGATCTAACATCCATTCATCCTTAACACAAGTAAAGCACTAAGCAACATCAGACCTATTTATCATACATAATAACAAAGGCACTGAGAATATTCATAACATAAATAACAAAGCACAAAGAAAACCAAAGACATAAGATATACATGGTTCATCCCAGTGTGGGACTACATCCACCAACCGCTTCGCCTTCTTTATTATTCTTCAATCTCTTATATTTAGTTGCTCATGTGCGCTAAGCCACGGATTCATGCTTTGCACTTGACATGAGATTTATGCACTGAGAGCCAGATCCTCCTTCCTGAAAATAGGTCAAGGCACAGAGCCAACTTCTCTATCGAGCACAGAGCCTTACATACACATTCTGATGCACAAAGAAACCCAAACTACTTGCACTTAGCTACTTTTCCACTAGTCTTCTACAATACATTCTTATTTATTTATAATTTCACAATCCCTTACAATCATGCCTAATCATGGGTAAACCCCATGGGTCGACATCCCATAACCCATTACAAAAATCCTACATAACCCCTTACAAATCCCACAAAACAAGTGAGATCTGTGATCTTAGCTCCGCCTGGGCGCTCCATATTTGACCATCGCGTCAAAGTCCAAAAGGTGATCCAAACTTGACCAAGGTTTCCTCAAAACTTGGTCAAGGGCCAATAGGCCCCCAACACTCAACTGTGACTCGTCCCGAGTCACTAAGGTCTGGTCAATGTTTCTTCAAAGGTACCGAGATTAACTCGAGTTGCCTCGACTTGCTGCTTTTCCTGAGCCTCCTGATCAATGAGCTATTGGATTGTCTTCTCTATGACAAGCCCTTCCAGGTGATGTTCTACTATTGAAACCACTTGGTCTAGTTGCAAGCCTTGTCCCTCAATTTCTTTGAACACCTTACAGGCTTCATCCTGCACAGGTTGTAAATTTTGCGTGACTTCCATCACCCTACCCTAGAGGGTAGTGATTTGTTGTTGTACTAAGCGTTGTTTCTGATATCTCTTCATTCTTTCTACCGTAGTGAGTAGCTTCATCTGTGCATGTACTGATAATTCTTGTTGTTGGGCCTCCTATAACTGCGCTTCCAGTTTCCTTAGCTCTAGATCTTCTGCGAGACGTCCATATGTTTGTGTGCTTCTATCGCTCAGTTATTTGCACTCTAAGGCGAGGGCTCTGATACTTACTACTATGTTTTTCATGGCTTCCTCCCTCTAGTCATGCACCTCCTACGAGGTGCTTGGTATTGCTTGGACCTCCAACTATGTTATCCTCGCTTGAAGCTACTAGATAGTCTCAGTGAGCTTCACAACTTGAGCCTTGACTGACTCTTGTTCCTCCTATGTCAAGCTTGGCATAGAGTGATATGATTTACTCACTTCCTCTTTGATCATGGCCCATTCTATGAGCAATTGCTCCTTTTCTCTCTGTAACTAGGTTTTTTCTTCCTGGATCATCGCCTGAAACTCTTTTTTCTCACTTTCATAAGCGGTTACACAGTACCACACTACGTGTAATTTTTATAAGGCTTCGTCCTTCTCTTGTTTCAAAGCTTTTGTAGCCTTCTCCTTCTCTTCCTAGACTCTCTGAATTTGAGCTTCTGTCACATCCTCAAGTCTTCTCAATTGGGTTGGTTCATCCCCCAATTTTGTATTCCATGATGAGGAGGGCACAATAGGTACTGCGTGGACCAAACGAATAGCTTGTTGTACTTAATTCAATTCCTTCTCGACCCTTCCATATAGCTCTTCCCGCTTCGCACCATATTTCTACAAGATGTCCTGAGAAGCGTCCTCCATGGCTCCATGGACCAGACTGATACTGTCCTCCATGAGCGTGGCCTCCAACTGGGGCTTATTAGTGTGCATATTCTTCCTTGCTGAAGGTTTCTTTGGAGAAACCTTCCTCTTCTATGGTGTGACTATTCCAGTAAGGAGGTCTGGAGGTAGTGTAGCTTCACCTCCTCCTTTTTCTTCTTCTTTATCCCCTCCTACTTGTCCATCTTCTTGGTCTCCTCCTCCTCCTTTGAGAAATCCAGACCCATTATATTCAGAAGCATCATCCTTGTCATCGCTCTCTATATCCTGGATATTCTCCTTCTTTTTCTTCTTCGTCGTCCCACTGGATTGTCCGACATGCTCGACCCGAGTGACTAGGGGGCTTCCAATGGTGTCAGTGTCGGAGAGTTCTACATCATTGACAAGTACAAGGAACTCCTTTAGCCATTCCTTTGTGATGTTATCCATATCTTCATCTGTCATTTTGCAATATGATTGTAATTCTTCCTTGCTCTTATCTCTGCGCACAGTGATATAGATGAAATGTGGATCTGCATGGAACTTTTATAGTGGTCGCTATTGGTGCAAGGTGTGCGGTTTCATGAGTAGAAATGACTCGATGGAAACCTTCAATTGTTGATAATATGCATGAAACATAGCATTGGATTGCCACTGCTTCGTCATATCGTTGGTGTACCACAAGGTTGAAAACCTAGTGGCCAATGACTCTGAGGGTTCGATCTCTAGAAAGGTGGCTCCTTCAGGCATTTTCCAAGTGACAAATGTGATCAAAGTGATCATCCAGTTGTAGTGGAATTTGTATCCCAAATCTTGGGCTTCGCAACAATCTTTCTCCAATTCATTGACGAGGTAGCTCACCCAGTTCATTTGCATGCCCTCCACACATTTTCCTTCGAGGTCCACCACAAAATCAGTGACCTGTGTGGGGCGGTTCTTTCTTATGAGCTTGCTAGCTATGAGTTGGAAAGTGAGACTCACTGTGTCATCCTGTATAGAGGTTACCTTGCAACCTCGCTTTCCTTTTTCAACTTTGTTGTAAGCTTCCTTGATGCATTGTTCCAAGGAGTGTTCTGAGGCCTTCCATGGATAAAACTATTGAGGATCAGGTCCCTTCATGCTTAAGCCTGTAATATGGTGGATCAATGCCAGATCCATGGTAATCCTTTGGTCAAGCCACAGGTATCCGCCATGATGGCATGAAAAGAGGACCTTAACGTAGGCATTAACCTCCTGGTGGTGGCCAAAATGGGGAATCTCCATCACGCTCAGCATGGTGGACTGCGTTAGTCTCTTAATCCATGGCTGCAAGATGATGCAAGGCTTCTTCCCAGTTGACTTTGTCAAGTAGCGGTGGGTGCTAGCATAGCATAGTTCTTTCTATCGCCTAGATTGAAATTGTTGTTCTTTAGTAGTGGGATCTATCCTATCTGACTTCCAACTACATGTATTCCCTTCGAAATGTATGTGGTGATCAAGTTTTACACATAATCTCATGGGATGTTGTCACGGTTAATGGCGCCAGCCAAGGGTGGAATATAATCTGGTGTAATAGACGAGATCCGCTTCGCAATAGTTGGATCGTCGTGATGCTTACTTCACTGCTCAATCATGGGGTTAACATGGCCAGAACGATGTCCATTTGAAGGGGAAGCCTACAATCACGTAGTCAACCACCCCTAAACTCCTTCAGATATCGGTTTGTTGGCCATTAGCTTCCTTAGGAATTCCTCAATAGACTTCTCTAACTCACTAGGTTTGTCCGACATTCAAACTTTTAAACAGAATGGTCAGGGTATGTTGGCATAGGGGCAGACACGGGTTTCAACGCTACAACAACGCACCAACAAAACCCTAACTACCAACCCTTTCATAAACACCTGCGAAGTAGATGAAGTCTCACCCGAGGTAGAGGCAGGGGTGGTTGCAAGACTCAAGTGTCTGCAACCTTAGCTAAGACATAGATCTATGATTATATCGCATACAAAGCACTTATCATTGGTCAGTCATTAATGTTCAACTCTTATTATGCTTCACAGATAGCACAGAGCATCGCAGTGTTCAAAAGTATTTTATCACTTAGCCACAGTAAAATAGATCAGGTCTAGTAGTTCATCACTAAGCATTCTCATACATGTCATATCCCACTATTGACATACATCTAGAAAGCACAAAGCATTAATGTATCTATCTAAATATATCAAGGCACTTAGCAGAAGAAGAAATAAACACATCAAGCCAAAGCACAAAGCATCACACTCAGATTTACGTGGTTCACCCCCACCCTGGGGCTACATCCACCAACTCTTCTTCTTTATTAGTGTCTTCAATCAGTTACAACACAAAGCCACTCAAAACCCTTACTTCACACAGGTCAGAAGATCTGCGCAACTCACTAGATCCTTCTTCCTTGCACTTCAGCACAAAGCCTTCTAACACCTCTTACAACAACTTTCACTTAGCTCTGCAAGCCTCTTACAATCATGCATAGAGAATTTACAATCCACATCTGATCACACAAATCTAACTACTAGCACTAAGCCATCGACCATCCTTACATTTCCTAAGTATCTATTTATACATCACAAAAGTGGGCCTAAGCATGGGTAAACCCACGGGCCAACATCCATTTCCCATTACATTAACCCTAAACCCTAAAAGGGGCCAGAAAAAGGACCAAGATCCCATGATCTCTGCTTCACTTGGTGCTCCTTCTTCGACTAGCTGTCGAAGTCCCAAAATAGGTCAAAATGACCAAGGTTATCCCAAAACTTGGTCAAGGGCCAATAGGCCCCCAACACTCACCTATGACTCGTCCCAAGTCACTCTAGTCTGCGTAATTCTGCTTCAAAAGACTTGAGCTTGGATTGAGTTTCTTCGACCTATTGTTTTGTTGTGGCCTCCTGCTAGGTGAATTCCAGGATCACTGTGTCATTTATTGGTCCTTCCAAGTGTTGTTCTACAGTGATGATGACTTGCTCAAGCTCTACTCCCTGGCTTTTGATCTCCGAAAATAACATGCATGCCTTGTCTTTCACCGGTTGGATTCGCTGAGTGACTTCCATCACTTTTCTCTAGACCATATGTATATGTTGTTGATTTGTGCATTGTTCATGAGATATTTTCATTCTATCCACTGTAGACAGGGCATTCAGCTGCGCCTATAATGTATCTACATGTTGCTTTGCTTCCTGAAGTTGTGACTCTAGTGCCTGTAACTCTGAATTCTTTGTAAGGTTCTCATAAGTTTGGGCACTCTGGTTAATGAGTTGCTTGCACTCTAAGGCAATAGTTTTCAATCGATCAACTGCACTGTGAGCAGTTTCTTCTCACTGGTCTCTTATCTCCTAAGGGGTCCCGGGCATAGCGCAGAGTTCTATATCTGAAATGCACTGTTGAAGCTTTTGTATAACTTCTTCAAGCTATGAAATCTATTGTGGAACTCTCTCTTCAGCCTGTACTTCAATAACAGTCACAAAGTGGAGTGCTCTATTGACTAGTTCCTTGACTTCAAGTTACTTTGCAAGCAATTGTTCCTTGCTTTGTTGTAGCTTTGCTTTCTCTTTGTCCCACTGTACTTGAAGAGCAAGTTTTTCTCATTCGACAGCACTGCGCTGCTTGACAAGTACTCCTTGTACCTGTGTCAAATCTTAGGTGGCTTGAGTTGTATCTTCTTGAGCTTGTCGAAGGCGAGCTTCGACCATATCAGCAATCTAGTGAAGTTGAGCTAGCTCATCTCATGTTTCTACTGTCCCTGTTGTCAGATATGTAGTGGGGACTACGTGGCTATACTGGAGTGCATGTTGCACTCCTTGGAGTTCAATTTCTATATGGTTATACATTTTCTCCTGCTTCACCTCCTACTTCTCTACTATCTCCTTTGAAGCATCATTTACCGCTGCAACGATGAAATCAAAGTCATCCAACGTGAGGGTAGTTCACATCTTGGTTACAGTGGTTCTAGGTTTCTTTCGGGAGGAAGATTTCAGAGGTGAGACCTTCCTTTTCTTCGACGAGTCTTCTTCGTCCCTAGGCAGTGGTACTTCATCTTTCTGTTGTTTAATTTCTTCACCTTCTATCTCTTCGCCATCACCTCCTTCGTCTAGTGTGATAGAGGCATTCCATACAGTTTCACTATCTACTTCATGAACCTCTTCAGGCTTCTTCATTTTTCTTGGTCCCGGTGTATTTGGTACAATCTTTGGGCTATCAATATTAGACAGCTTTGAGAGGTTCGTTGGAATGAGAAGGTTTTTTGACCAATCCTTGGTGATCTCTTCGATGTCTTCCTCAGTCAACTTGTAATAAGACTACAACTGTTTCTTGTTTTCATCATCTCGCATTGTTATATAAATGAAGTGGCGATCCGCGATGAACTTAATTAAGGGTCTGAATCTGTGGAGCGTGTTCAGGGTAATGCAAGGCGTAGACTGGATGGTGATCTTCAGCTGGTTGTAGTATATGTGGAAGACAACATTTGACTGCCATTTCTTTCTCATATCGGTTGAGTACCATAGGTTACTAAACCTCGCAACCAAAGGTTCAAATGGCTTTGTCTCTAGGAAAGTGGCACCCTCCAGCATCTCCCATGCTATGAAGGAGATCAATATGAGAAGCCAACTGAAATGGAACTCATACCCTTGGTCTTACACTTCCCTACAATTTGGTTTGAGCTTATTCACCAATTACTTCTCCCAAATCATTTGAAGTCCTTCTGCACACTTCCCTGCGAGATCAACTACGAATCCAGTCACTTGGGTGGACCAGTTCTTGCGAACTAGCTTGCCTGCAATCAGCTGACAGGGTAAGAAGCTTCCATTAATGTTGATCTGTCTATTATGGTGAGGTCCAATGGTCTGGTGGTGATCCTTTAATTCTTTTCTATTCATTCGGGGCGGAATTCGAGTGGGTATATTAGTCCAATAGCTATATTGCTTCGCCACGGTGAAGTGCCATAGGTCGATGTTCTGATATCCCAGTGAAGCTCCCATTCTGCAATTTTTCTTTCTATGATGTTCCATATGGAATCTTCGATAACTTTTCAATCTTCTCCCTCTTCTTACTTAACTTTCTATCCTTATTCCCAGTGATATTCAACTCGGTCTATCTTTTTTCGTTATGATTCCTATCTTCTTTTAGCATAGTCACTGTGCATTGTTGAGATTCTCTCTGGGGTAATAATTATTCTTTCTCTAGGACAGGTGCTTCAGTCTTCTGCGATCCTTCTGACATTCTTTCAACTTCAACATTGGGGTCTCTAGTGTCAAGGAGCTTTGATATGTTCTTCTATTCTTCAATCAACTATGCAATCTTCTTGGTCATAAAATCTTTTAATTCTTGTTTCTTCTGTTCCAAAACTTTTGCTTCTTCCTTCCATCTAACATGATCTCTGTCAATCCAAGGTTTTCCAAGTAACATAGTAAATGGGGCGTTGTCCTCAATAAATTTAATAATCTCAAAATCTTCTTCAATCGAAGTTCCATTAGCATTCGTAGATATCTGAGTGAGCCTTCCACATAGGTTTACCAATTTTCCTCTGAAGAGTCATATTCCTCCTAGTGAAGGGATCATGGTAGGATTCCCTATAGCTTCCCATGTTCTCTCTGTCATGATATTCATCTGTGTTTCCTCATCTAGTACACAATCAATGTCGAAGTCCCCTATCCTTCCTTCGATGCATTCTTTTTCTTTAAAGATCTCTGATAATCTGACATGTCGGTGTGCATTCAAGGTTTCTTTCATTTGAATTAATACTTTCTCTAATTCTTTATGAGGTTCTACTATCTCTAGATCTGCCTTAGGGTTCAAATTCATTCCTTTGAGCCTAGCAATCATTCTGGGGCAATCCAATACTTCATGATCTAGAGCTTTGCAACAAAGACAAATAGGTCCTCCACCAGGGCATTCCTTAGCTAGATGTCCCAGTTTTCTACAACTATAACAAAGGTTTAATCCTCTCTTTCTTGTAACTAATCCCCAACCTCTTTTGTACTTCGCACCAGGATCATAGGGGCCAAGCTGCAACAAATTATTTCTAGGATCCTGCATCCATTTGTTAGTCCAAACATTCTTTCTATGCATAGGTATAACATATCTATCATTATACTTATCAGATCTATTCATATCAAGCTTTCTTTCATCTATTAATGCCCTAGGTTTTAAGCTAGGACAGAATCTATCAAAAATACCTAGATCCATACTTTAGAAACAAAAATTTCCACTTATCTTACTTCTACAGAGCACAAATTTTTCAGATCTAAAACTTTCTTACCTTTATCAGAGAACAGAGCTTACAGATCTTACCTCTTTTAATTAGAAAATTCCACTTTTACCTTTCTTAGAGTACAAAGCATTCAGATATTGCTTATTTTCTTCAGTGTCAACCTCTTTTCTTGTATATATGACCTCTTTTCTTCAGATATGACCTTTCTTTCTTGGCACAAAGCTTCACAAGTCAATTAGAACACTGCACACTAGGGAAACAGATCTACACACAGAGATTTATTTGCACAAAACTTCTTCTTCTCTAGTTCCTAGCAATCACAGTTTCAGGTCTTGACAACGAAACCATTTGTTGGAACATGGGAAAACCCGGGGTTCAACGCTACAGTAGCACACCAACAAAGCCCTAACTACCGGCCCTTTCGACAACACTTGCGAAGAAGATGAATTCTCACCCGAGGTAGAGGCAAGGGTGGTTGCAAGACTCAAGTGTCTGCAACCTTAGATGGGACACAGATCTGTGATTATACCACGTACAAAGCACTTAGCATTGGTCAGTCATTAATGTTCAACTCTTATTATGATTCACAGATAGCACAGAGCATCGTAGTGTTCAAAGGTATTTCAGCACTTAGCCACAGTAAAACAGATCAGGTCTAGTAGTTCAGCACTAAGCATTCTCATACATGTCAGACCCCACTATTGACATACATCCAGGAAGAACAAATCATTAATAGATCTATATAAATATATCAAGGCACTTAGCAGAAGACAAAATAAACACATCAAGTCAAAGCACAAAGTGTCACACACAGATTTATGTGGTTCACCCCCACCTTGGGGCTACGTCCACCAACTCTTCTTCTTTATTAGTGTCTTCAATCGGTTACAGCACAAAGCCACTCAAAACCCTTACTTCGCACAGGTCAGAAGATCTGCACAGCTCGCTAGATCCTTCTTCCTTTCACTTTCGCACAAAGCCTTCTATAATCTCTTACAACAAATTTCACTTAACTCTGCAAGCCTCTTACAATCATGCACAGATCATTTACAATCCACACATCCAATCACATAGTTCTAACTACTAGCACTAAGCCATCGGCCATCCTTACATTTCCTAAGTATATATTTATACATTACAAAAGTGGGCCTAAGCATGGGTAAACCCACAGGTCGAAATCCCTTTCCCATTACATTAACCCAAAACCCTAAAAGGGGCCCAAAAGTGGACTGAGATCCTATGATCTCTGCTTCGCTTGGTGCTCCTTCTTCGACTCGTTGTCGAAGTCCCAAAATAGGTCAAAATGACCAAGGTTATCCCAAAACTTGGTCAAGGGCCAACACAGTATACAAATGGATAAACAGGGTAGAAAAATGGATGGAAATTTCTGGCTTCAGATAACACATCTCGACACTTAGACAATTCTCTGTTAGCTCAGTTAATCATGGGTGGAAAAAAGTGGTCCCGGCGTAGTGACCAACGAGTTAAATAAGCGGGGCACCGTAATGGATTCTTCCAACGGCTAGGAATGTTTCGATCAATGTGAATTTGTCCATTATAGCATGGTCTCAATGTCCCAAAAGAGGTCCATCAACCTATAAATGTGTTTTCTAGTGGTTCTGGGGCATCTTTCTAATGGTCAGGGTGCCTCCAACGGTCATATAACTTCGTGAGGGTGAAGTCCCATTCTGTGCAGTTTTATTGTTTCGGTGAGGTTAAAATCTTGTGAACCTACCTCTTATAAGGTTCTAGTCTACGACGTATTCCATCTGTTCTCTGTAGATTCTTGTAGCTTTTCCAACTTAGATTTCTTTTTATTGAGCTTCCTTTCCTTCTTTCCTGTGATCTAAATCTCTCTAATTGTTTCTGGAATCCTCTTTCCATTCTTATTCTTATATTCCTTTAGCGCAGTGGCTTCGCACTATTGAGGTGCCTTCATAGAGTCTGAATTTAATATCCCTTCTCTTAATACTTCATGGGTGAATATACTTATTTCTTACATAGATAGGTTCTTCAAGCCTTCTTTCATTCTTTCAACTTTGACAACTAATTCTCATACTTTATGTTCCTCCTACGTTGTTACTTTATTCTGTTTCTCAGACTTATCCTCTCATTCTTCTATTAGTCGATCTATATTTATAGCTATGAAATCCCTTAGTTCTTGATTTTTCTTTTCTGTAGCTTCTTCCTCTTCTTTCCTTCTAATCCGATCCTTCTCAATCCAAGGCTTACCTAACAAAAGTGGGAAAGGGGCGTTGTCCCCAACAAACTTAATGACTTCAAATTCTTCTTCAGTCGATGTTCCATGAACAATAATAGGTACATTATTAACTCTTCCACATAAGGTTATCATCTTTCCTTTAAACAAGCCTATCCTTCCCAATGAAGGTACCATAGTAGGATTTCCCAAAATTTCCCAAGTTTCTTCTGTCATAATATTTACTTGTGTTTCTTCATCCAAGACACAGTCTATGTCTAAGTCTTCTATTCTTTAACTTATGCATTGTTTTACTTTCAGTATCTCTGGTAAAATTATATCTTTATGAACATCCATCATTTTTTTCAACTATACTAATGCAGTCTGAACTTTCTCTGATTATGTCTCTTTATGACTTCCTAACATTCCTATAGTCTCTTAACTTTCTTCACAGTTTTCGTGTCTTACGTTCATCCTTTCGACTTTAGCTATCATCCTTGGAAAATCCTCAACCTCATGACCAACAATATTACAACAAATACAAATAGGACCTGCGCCAGCACCAGAGAATTCCTTAGCAAGATGTCCTGGTCTTTTGGAATTATAGCATAGTGTCAATCCTCTTTTTCTTTTAAATTTTCCCCAACCTCTTTTGTATTGTGTACTAAGGTCACAGTGTTGGACCTGCAATCTGCAAAAATTCTTTCTAGGTTCTTGCATCCACTTATTAGTCCAAAACTTATTTTTATGCATAGGAATAACATATCTTTCTTCATTTTTGTTAAATTTACTCAGATCAATTCTTTCTTCTAACTATGCCCTAGCCTTCAGACTAGGACAGAACTTATTAAACATGCTTAAATTAATTCTTTCGAAACAAAAAAAAAATCACTTATCTTACTCTTATCAAAGCACAAAGATTTACCTATTTTAATATCTTACCTCTTTTCTTGATATCATATTTCTTTCTTAGCACAAAGCTTCGCAAGTCAAGCAGAGTACTACGCACTAAAGAAATAGATCTACGCACAGAGCTTCTCTTTTCTTTACTTCAGTTCCCAGCAATCACAGTTTCGGGTCCCGGAAACAAAACCATTTGTTGGAACAGGGGCAGACCCAGGGTTCAACACTTAACAACGCACCAAAAAAACCATGACTACTAACCCTTTTGGAAACACCTGCGAAGCAGGCAAGGTCTCACCCAAGGTAGAAATAGGGGGGTTACAGGATGCAGGTGTCTGTAACCAATATTGAACAGAGATCTTTGATGATAATACTTTGCAGAATACTCTATTAACACTTAGGAACAACATGCATTAGTTCATTAGTCTTATTAACATCGCATAACATACCCAAAGATAGATCAGCGCAACAACAATAAATGATTACATAACCTGATCACTTAGCATCATAAGTTAGATCTAACATCCATTCATTCTTAACACAAGTAAAGCACTAAGAAACATCGGACCTATCTATCATACATAATAACAAAGGCACTAAGCAGATTCATAACATAAACAACAAAGCACAAAGCAAACCAAAGACACAAGATATACGTGGTTCATCCTAGTGTGGGGCTACATCCACCAACCGCTTGGCCTTCTTTATTATTCTTCAATCTCTTATATTCAGTTTCTCCTGTGCACTAAGCCACGGAGTCAAGATTCGCACTGGATAGTATATCTATGCATTGAGAACCAGATCCTCCTTCCTAAAACTAGGTCAATGCATAGAGCCAACTTCTCAAGCACAGAGCCTTACATACACATTTTGTTTCACAAAGAAACCCAAACTACTTTCACTTAGCTACTTTTCCACTACTCTTCTACAATACATTCTTACTTATTTATACTTTCACAATCCCTTACAATAAGGCCTAATCATGGGTAAACCCCATGGGATGACATCCCATAACCCATTACAAAAACCCTACATAACCCCTTACAAAGCCTGCAAAACAAGTGATATCCGCGATCTCAACTTCGCGTGGGCGCTCTATCTTCGACCATCACATTGAAGTCCAAAAGGTGGTCCAAACCTGACCAAGATTTCCTCAAAACTTAGTCGAGGGCCAACAGTGGGACCCCCTAGGAAGAAAGAAAGGAATTTATTTTCAAATATTTCCTAGGATTGGACATCATCGATATATTGATATGGTTTCAATTGCATTATACAATGATAATGCCTTATTTTTCAGTTTCACTATGAGTCCTACTATCAATTTGATTGAACAAAAAGGGAAAAAATTTGTTCTTAAAACTCCAAAGATCTCTTATGATCCATGCATTTCACTCATAAGATGCTATTATGAATTAAATGCAAAGATTATAAAGTCATAAAAGGGTTGTTTTTGCTATATCTTTCATTAAAACATATAGCATCTTGTTTTAAACATGTCATCTTGGTTGCGTCCTAAAAACATGATATTCTCTAAAAGAGAAGACAAGTTTATTCAGTGATATGGTTTACCATATATAAAAAAAATTGGTTACAACATCAATAAGAAACGTGACATGTTGAACTAATGAACTAATGCATGTTTTTACTATTACCTCCAGTACCGACTATGTGAATTCATTGTGTATGGATCATTTACTGTTAAGTACCTATACCATATCTGAAGATATAATCAACACAATTAGTGAATACACAATAGATCCAAAGAGCAATATAGAATAAACCACACAATATTATTACCAAACCCTTGAGGTAGGGAAACACCATACAATGGATCCTATTATGGAAGGGATCCTCTCC
>JZKD02S1673567.1:342854-361175 GCA_000966675.3 Picea glauca | reverse complement strand
GTCACTGATGACTCGTAGGGGTCAGTTGAGTTTGTTAAGGACTCTGTTCCTTAATCATAGGATCTGGGAACAGAAACCCATTGTAATATAAATACAAGTTTTGGTTGATGATTAGGTAGCTGAATCTAATTCAATCCAGTTCATTCTAGATGAGGGTTAGCTCACAGAGCTCGAGGAGAGAGAGCAGAGAACAGACTGAAGATTTGGGTCAGAAATAGATTGATAGAGTGGGATGGAAAGAGAATACAGGTACATGTAAAGAATCGAAAGAGGATTATTAATGGATTACTTCTTCCTGTGTAAATACTCTGTATTCATGATTTTTTTGGGTTCGATTATGACTTTCTCGTTTTCATGAATTGAATAAATAGTAATTCATTTTAATGGTTTAGAAAGGAATTATTTATGGGAAGGATTCTGTAAAGTTTGTAAACCTTTACAGCCATCACAGTGAACCCTGGATTATAAATACAATCTGTATATGTTAACATTCTATTCAAATGTGGATATTCATCTACTGTTATCATAGATCGATGAAGATGTGATCGATCTGATCCATTAGTAAAGAATTGAATCCAAAGGAAGGATACGGTAAGATTTCATAAATGTTTACAGTGAGGAAAAACTCGGATTATTATGCATAGTCTATGTGTGCATAAAATTTGAATCGACGGAGGACAATAGAGAGGAATTCAAAGAGTTAAAGGATTGACGGTTCAGATCATATGAGAGATCGACGACCAGGATGAAAACGGAGGTCGGTAGGCAAGAGATAAATAGTCTGGATCAAAACGGAGAATGGAGGGTTCAAACCCCGAAGCAACTTGGTGATTTCTGCTGGGTGCTACGTGGTGCTTAGTGTATGGAAGCGGAATTTGCATGGAGGGTACAATCCGTACGGTGTGTGAATTTCCGTTGGGGGGCCTTTGGTCATATTTGAAATTCATGTGGTGTTAAAAATGTGAATGAAAAGTTCTTTCCGTTGAGGCTTAAGTAGACTCGAGCGTGTGCGAAAACAAAAAGTGTTTAATTCACCAAATTCGGCAATAATCCTGTCAAATAGAACGAATATGCCAAAAGGTGCTTGATTTATCAAATTTGGCAATAGTTCTGTCCAATAGAACGGATATGCCAAAAGGTGCTTGATTTATCAAATTCGGCAATAGTTCTGTCCAATAGAACGGATATGCCAAAAGGTGCTTGATTTATCAAATTTGGCAATAGTTCTGTCCAATAGAACGGATATGCCAAAAGGTGCTTGATTTATCAAATTCGGCAATAGTTCTGTCCAATAGAACGGATATGCCAAAAGGTGCTTGATTTATCAAATTCGACAATAGTTCTGTCCAATAGAATGGATATGCCAAAAGGTGCTTAATTTATCAAATTCGGCAATAGTCCTGCCAAAGAACAGGATTGCCAACCTAGTGACAGTTAGCTAATTTAGCCCTGTCAAAGAATGATGAAGACCGTATGCAAGAAATATGCCAGTACAGTAAATGGCGGAATCAAAGATCTGCTTCGACATAGCAGGTGGTGCCTGCATTATTGGAACTTGTGATGACCAAAATATTTTGCAAAATACGTGTGTGTGTCGGAAACAAAGGATGCACCAATCAAGAACCTGCAAACAAACAAGCATATGGACAAAATGATACGATGCCTGAAGTAGGAATTCCCATGTTCAGACTGCAAATGATCGAATTCATAAATGTAAGTCATGGCCACCAATAATACATTGTGGATCCATGTCATCAAAAAATGTTACATAGCCACCAGGAATACACTGTGGATCTATGTACGAGAAAAAATTCGATGCAAACATAGACACAAGACATACAAAGTGGATCTATGTGACAATACAAATCATAAATACTCCATCGCAATGTGGACCATGAATGATGATATACGGGGTCTTCAATCCCATCATCCATAAGTACGAATATAGCCATGTGATTACAAGCGTTGAAGTCGAACATGGTTAGAAACCACTTGATTATTGGTCATTAATGAAAATCGTTAACAAGCGCGAGGAAAATCACCATTGATGTCAATGATTCCCAAGGTACTGTAGCACAATCCAACGAATGTGAATAAATGAGCCGAAGTCGAACATTCGATGGAATCTTTTGATCAGGGATCAATGATGTGAATCTACTTTCAAAAGCAAAGAAACTTTCCATTAAGGCATGCAGGCTCTAAGGTACTAAATGATTTCTAAGTCTCGTCCCTAGATAAGGAGTTGAAGTCGACAGGAAGAGACTCGTCATAGGAGGGCCTTGATGTATCCCCCATAAATGACATGAAATAAGTAACAGATTTAGGATTAGAATAGAACATGGATATTATTTGAAACTGACATAGGGAATGCCGACATGGTAGGAATTGACAATTGTAGATGGCCAACTCAAGAGAGGGCTTATTCGGACTTGCTCTTGAACATATGGATGACACGATGACAGTCTTGGCAGCATTGACTCAAAGATAACCCAATATGTAAACTTGCAGAAGGTCAGATGAGAGACAAATGGATTTCCCAACCCATATTCAAATGATGAAGGGGGTGTCATGTCCAAGAGCGACTAGTATTGCCACTAACACGAATACAGAGACACATTCCTTTCCCAAATTTTCCTCCACCATTGTTGGTGAGTACCCTTTTTTATTTTTACGCAATCTTGAGGAGGATAACATATGCTTGTAATGTAAGCTCATCCTTCGGACGAGTTCCTCGGAGTATTTTTAATGAACCCTAAGAAGGAGTGGTTCGGTCCCAAGTGGGTCTTTCGATGTTTATTTAATGAGTCCAAAGATAGAAAACTCGGGAGTTTTTCATGTTTATAGAGTCTAAAAAACACTTAAAAGAGAACACTCTCAGTTCCTTTTTTGTAAAATATTTCAACATGATCGAAAAAGTGATAAACGATTGCCCATCGAACATTTTATTCAAACAATTTTACGAGCGTGAAAAGAACAAGATCGCTCAGCAATCTTTTCATTTTTAAGGAGTGTGAAAAGAGATTAAATGATACTCCGAGTGTATCATTTTTCGTGTTACCAAAACGAGTATGAAAGAACGACAAAAGTGTACTCAGTTATGTTCTCATAAATTTTTGAGCACGAGAATGAACGAAGAGTGAACTCGAGGTTTTACTAAAAAACCTTAAAAAGTATTGATATGTGTAACGAAAAGAAAACAAATGGAACAAAACATCCACACTCCAATAATTAAGACCTTAGGCTCCTCCCTGTAAGAGACAAGACACTCACAAGACCATTAAACTTATGGGTTTTTGAAAAAATGTATTTATATAATATAAAATATTATGAAAAAGGTAAAAAATGTAATAAATAAGAGTAAAAGGTCATTTTTACCACTTCATTTGCATTTGATCAAAAACTTGTCTAAAATCCCCTTTTTTACATCTGATTTCAGCAATCGATTGTGAGGAGAATAGGCGATCATTCGGTGAATGGTCTCCGCCAACATGGTAAGATCTTCGTCCTCTTCCTTTTGATTGGATTACAATTTGTTTTTAATGGTTAAAAATTAATTTTTGGGGCATTTTTTAGGCCAGTAGGCATGCGTTGGGGCTGCCACAGGTAGCCTATATAGGGCCTTGCAGAAATCAAGGATTTCCACATGCGCCCTATGTCTTTCCTACGGAATTCCTGCACTGTACCTGAAGGTCAGTCATGGCGACCGAAAATCAAAAAAGAAAAGTAAGTGTTTAGGAAAAAAGAAATCCAAAAAGCTAGATGCAGATGCTAACTATTCTCTCTTACTCCCATGCAGGTATTTGATTTGGAAAAATGTTGGAATGGAGAGAATGTGAGCATGAAGAGGATGACTCCATGGCTTTAAATGATCTGGTAACTATCAATTCTCTTTGTCAATGTGGCCTCTTGAAATTTTTTAATATTTGGGGCATGAGAGCCCAACAGAGACTATTAGAGTACCTAGTCCACATGTGGGACTTAGAGCAGCAAGTATTTCACATGGGTGTTCATGTCCTTACCTTAGACATTGAGGATATTTACTTTATGACGGGGCTATCTCATCATGGAGCATGGGTGTATTTGACAAGAGTTCCAGGTGGTGGCTTACCAATGAGTGAGTATATCCATCAGCACTGCAAACCCGATGTCGAAAGACGTAAAGGGAAAGTGGCTATCCGAGGTGTGAGAGATTTAACTCTCATGACCATACTTTTCACCATTGCATGGATGGTCGGGAGTGTGTCACTGCATATGGTGCTCTAGAGTTACTTTCAATATGCCATTGAATTCCTGGAACCACAAGTATTCAATTGGTGTGACAGTTTTCTCCGTAGCATAAAGACCCAACTTACAAAGAGCAAGAATGGAGACCTAAAATATTTTGGGTATGGGTCGATTTTGGTATCTTTCTTCCTGGAAATATTCTTGCATTTGCGACTGTAGGTAGAGTGGGGAATACCAGCCCCACAAGACCCAAGGATGAAAAGGTGGTGTGATCTTATGGCACGACATGTAGAGGGTCCTATAATTAAGTACAATGATGCCTTTTTTATTGGCTAAGGCCCTAGATCTTGATGATTGATGACTATGCGTATGTCGGCCTGGACTTTCAAGGTGATCCCGACTTGGTTCTCCCTGAGGGATCTCATTGGGGATATCTAGGTAAGAAATATATTTTGTTCTTTATAGTGTTTTTGTGATTTTTTAGTATATTAGATGTTTTTTGTGTTTTCGATCTAAAGACTAATCAAAAGTTTTTGGCTATGCAAATGTAGGGACGCATCGACCTCCAAGCACATCTCTGATTCATAGGCAAGGAGAGGCACATGTGATAGAGGGGTGGGATGTCGACATCTATGAGGCGATGGAGCAGAACTTAGAAGGCTTGACGGAAGACATCCCCGACATGTCGATCAAGGAGGTCCTAAGGCATTATCAATGACATACTATAGGCGTGTCCGACTCACTTAGTTGGTTACTTCGTCGGGTAGCACGAGTAGTGGTGTGTTATCACGAGCGACATCCATGATATTATTTCAAGTGGCATCTATGATGCTATTCTATATGATCCATGGGCTCTATATTTTGATATTTTGGTCCTTGGATGGAAAAAACTTTTTGTAAAACTTTTTCATTATATATATACATGAGGCTTCTACCGGCTTACTCTTCTTTTATATACAATGTTTAATGTGTGATTGGATTTATAAATGTCTCAAGTGTTTGTCTAACACATAATTATCTAGAGCATCAGTTAATGTATTTAGACACCTAGGAATGTGTTGATATTCAATATAATCAAAATAACGTTCCAAGAGACAAATTCGTAGATATACCCGTAACAAAGTAGGACTTCGGATAGTGTAGACATTACTTAACTGGAGTACTACTAGATGCGAATCAAGTCGTACAACGAAGTGAGGAATCCCAAGTGAGATAGAATCAGTCAATAATTCGATGACTGCGCTATATTTTTCAATATTATTGGTTGCATGACCAAGGAAAATACCTTGTAAACTGATCATTTCGTCGATGGGTGCATAGATCGCCCAAGCAGCAAAATCTAGGTTCTGAGTACTACGGCTAGCACCATCAGTGAAGCCAATATAAGGTAGAGAAGACGTCGACATCTAGAAACCAAACACAACGCAAGGTAAGTAGTTGGGGGTCGAAACCAAATAATAAAAAACACAGAAGAGTATGGTATAGTAAAAGTACAAGCACTCACGCAGAGACAATATAAGCATAGTACTTATTCAAGTAAAGCCCATTTTTGGGTTCACTCAAAGGAATTCCATTATAATCTACCAACTCATAAGATCCCTTCTCCAACACTCGTTTAACGATATATGGACCACACCACATAGCTTCGAATTTTTCGTCTCCTAGTAGATCATGATCTTGTTCATAGAGGAGAACCAAATCTCCCTCGAAGAAAACACGCGGCTTGACATGTTTGTCATATTTAGATTTTACACATTTCTTCTGGGTTTTAATAACTAGGGTGGCATCATGACGGGTCTCGTCTAATTGCATAAGATACAATAGGCTTTCTTCTTCAGTAGAGGTGTTCGGGATAAGTTTGACGGCTAGCTTCAAGGATGGTATTTCACATTCAATCAGGAGAACGAATTTGATGTAGTAAACTAGTTGAAAGGGGGTAAATCCCGTAGCAGACTTCACGGATGTTAGATAGGCCCATAATGTTGAGAACAACATTGTGTGCCAACTGGTCTTATGGATTCCTATTATCTGACAAAGCATAGTGATAAGGATTTTATTTATTGCTTCAACTTGGTCATTGGCCTGTGAATAGTAGGGGGTTGAATTTTCATGACAAAGACCCAATTTGTCGGTAAGTTCAGACATCACAAAGGTCCAAAAATGGCTACCGTGATCATTAACGATAGCTTGTGGGATCCTGAATCGAGTAATAATGTGATTAAATATGAAAAGGGTTGCAGTTTTCTCGGTATTGTCGAAAGTAGGCATCGCCTTGACCCATTTGGTGAAATAATCCATGGCTACAATAATGTATCCATGCCCCCTAGCCAAGTGAGGGTTACAGTTCATGAAATCAATGCCCCATTTCGCGAAAGGTCCAACGGAAACTACAGGGTGTAGGGGAGCAAGGTGTGATCTTATTTTGTTGTTGTATGTTTGGCAAGAATGGCATTTTTGGATGGTGGTAATACAATCTTTAAATAAATAAGGCCAAAAATATCCTGCTCGTAAGATCTTCTGGGTAGTAGCATACCCAGACATGTGACCACCACATGCTCCAGAGTGGCAGTCATTCAAATATTTCTCAGCTTCATCATAGGTGAGACAGCATCGAAAAATAGAGTCAACCCCATGGCAATAAAGAGTTTCACCGAGGATAATGTACTGACGAGCTTGGTAACATATTTGACGGAGGTCAGTGCTAGACAAATCAGGCCAGAAAGTCTGAGTTTGGAGATATATAATTATATCCCCATACCAAAGGTCATCAAAACTGATCAGAAAAATGGATTCATCGGGTAAAGAATCTATTGCTACATTCTCTGTCTCAGTGTAGGGAAGGTCACATATCAGTTCGGCAAACACTAAGGATTTCTTGGACTTAGCGCATTCGAATTCTAAGTCAAACTCCTGGAGAATTACTATCCATTTGGAGTATTTTCCCCCTAGCAATTGGCATGTAAGCATGTGTTGCATGGGGTTGCAATCAGAAATTACAGTGGTCTTGCGTATTAAGATATAGTGACGGAATCATTGGATAGCTTGAATAGCTACCAAGGTCATTTTTTCAACATGTAAGTATTTGGCTTCGGTAGTCGTGAGACTCCGACTCAAATAATAAATGACATGTTCGTCGTGTAAATCATCTTCCTGGACTAGAACCATGGCGAGGGTAGAGTCTGAAGCAGCGAGATAAAGGAAGTAATCTCGACTATAATTAGGTGGGAAAAGTAACGAGGTATGGGTTAAAGTCAGTTTCAAAGCTTCGAAATATTTGTTGGAAGTGGAATCCCATACAAACTCAGAACCTTTCTTTAGAAGTCGAGTAAATCTAAGTGTTAATTGAGCATAGTTTGGGATGAAACGATGTAAAAATTTTGCCTTCCCTTTCAAAATTTGCAGCTGGCGAAGTGAATAAGGAGGAGGGAGATTGAGGATTGTCTCAACCTTCAAAGGATTAACCCTAATCCCTTGGTGTGACACGATAAAACCTAGAAGTCGACCGGACTCCACACAAAAAATGCATTTGTGTGGGTTTAAGCATATACGATAGAACCGACAATGAAGGAAAATGGCTCGGAGGTGTGTCGGATGATCACTACGATGCATGGAATGCGTCGGTAGGTCATCTAGATATGGTTGTACGATGTGATTAATATCGTGAAAAGCATAAGACATAGCACATTGAAAATTTGCACCGGCGTTCTTTAAAGTTCTTTAAATCAAAGGGTAGTTTATGGTAGGCAAAGGTGCCCCAAGGACAAATAAAAGCAGTTTTGTGTTGATCCGCAGGAAAGATGTTTATTTGATTATAGCCAGATAAACCATTCATTAAAGAGAAGATTTCACTCCTGGCGCAATCGTCGATGATCTGGTCAACGAAAGGGGTGGGAAAGTTGTCCTTAGGACAAGCTTGATTAATATCCCTATAATCAATGCAGACACGAATCATACCTTGTTTCTTGTTAATAGGAATGAGATTGGATACCCAATTAGTTAAATACATAGGATAAATAAAGCCATCTTAAAGAATTTTTTTGACCTCAAGCTTAATAGCAGCTGCTTTATGGGGGTGGACCGGACAAAGTCTCTACTGGACAGGTGTAGCACCAGGGTATGTCTTAATTTTGTGTACAACAATATCAAGGTCAATGCTCAGAATTTCTTCATAGCTCCAAGCGAAGATGTCATGAAAATCTTGGAAAAGTGACTTATAGCTGACAACCTCATCAGTAGAGCACGAAGCTCCGATGTGGACATTTTCAACAACTCTAGGTTTAATGGATATGTCGAGGGGGATGGTGGATGAAATATTACTTAAGTTCCCTTCATATAACACATCATATGTAGACTCGAGAATGGAGGAAATGACAGCAACGGTCGACAGATTCAATATCCGTTGGTAACTCTCAAAGGTGTGTTGTTCGAGGAAGAGGTTGGAACGATGATTTCCATCATGCAAGGGGGTTTCTTCCATCAACATAACTGATATAATCATCTCGTCTGTGGGAAAAATAATGTGGAACGGTTCAGGAGATGAATCACTGATAGAGAGGGTAGGAGGGGTTGTCGATTGAATGGCTTGATAGGTAGATTCAACTGTACTTAAAGTCATTTGGTTTTTGTAGCGGAGATAATCACCAGGGTCGGGTATTATCCACGATTCAAAAGATGGGTGAGTATTGTGAACGGAGGTGGAGATCATGTTGATCGAGGCAACCAAAGGAGGTGGAACATCGGGAGGTGGGATCGAGAATGTACCCATCAGATTCGAATCTTTAAGTATGCCCACACCAACGTTCTCATACCCAGGCAGAGTCTTTGCGATGAAAGGTACGTTGCTAGTACATGTGTCAAAATTGAAAAAGGCTAGTTGGTCGACCGTAATAACCTTTCCCTGATGGAAAACGTAAAACATGGAAAAGGGTAGACACAACAGTGCACATCGCATCAATCCAACTACGGCCAAGTAAGAGGTTGTAATCAAGAGGTGCATCAAAGACCTCAACTTCAACAGTGATCGATTTGCCTTCTAGCGTAATAGGCAATGAAGGAAGTACACCGTAGGGTTTAAAGATAGATCCATTGAAGGCTTTAAGAGTGTTATTTGATTTCGTAAGAGAAGGAGAGACGATAGCTTTCCAATAGGAAACAGACATTACACAGGTAGAAGCACCCTCATCAATAACCATCCTACAGATGCTCTTGTCAGAGATAACAACTTGTATTTGGAATGCTAGTTGAGGAGGAAGTCTCGGAATGTGATATTCGAGGTCAAAATTTATAAAATTTGTATTTGTAGGATCAATTCCACCTATATCCTTTAGTAGTACCTTTCGTTGAGCAGGGAAACTTTGAAGGACTTCGAGAGCTGACATGGAAGAAGGTTCTTACGCCAGATCTTCTACAATATTGTACTTCTGAGTAGAACATGCATGAGGATTGAAGGCAAACTTTCAAACAACACCCTTTGGAGGAGGGAAAAGAACTTTGTCAAGACTCGGTCGTTTGAGATGAAGAGGACCGTTGGGAGGTGGAGTTGAAGAAGGTTGTTGAACCAACGAAGGTGGTATATCTTCAACCTTCTCCTTTGAGGAAGAATAATATTTGGCTAAAGTGGTAAGTGTAACATCATTCTTTCGAGAATCACCAGTACACATGAGTACATAAGAAGTAGTGGAGGGGAAGGGTTGTTCATGGATGACCAATTGGGCCTACTATTGAGAAGGGAAAGGTTGAGACAAAATGACAGGTGTAGGAGGTTTCGCGGTCCCTTGGAGGAACTTAGTAACCTCAACTCGTCTAAGAAAATCTTTTGTATAGTGATCATCACCACAGATAAGGCAAGGATATCAAGGCTTGCGCTTATCTTTATCATCAGCAAGGTGGGTTTTGATCTTCTCAAACTGCGGGTTGTTTTATCCTCCTTATTCTTACCCTTCCCTTTTTTGGATTTATTATTTCCGGCAGGGGTAGATTGAACAGAATTAACTTCAGAGGTCTTACCGGCGGGAGGAGTAGGAGACAGAGCATTTTGAATGTTAGAAGCATTAGACTTGGGGTTGGTGGTAGAGGCTTGCACAGTTTTAGGTTGAGCATGGAAAGTGTCAATCACACCATCAGCCACATAAGAAGCAGCAAGGCTAGTCGAAGTAGCGGTAGTAGAAGGACAAGGTGCATCAGGGAGTAAGTTGTAAAGAGTACCCATTTGTGAGTAAACGAGGTCAAGATACTAAGCACGACTGATGGCTTGTTCTTCCGTGACAACTCCACCCATGGAAATGTCATGAGAGATTTCATTCATGAATGATTTCATGAACCATTCTGCCAATAACTGATCAGGAAGCTCGAGTTTGATCAAACATTGTCTTTGTCTCCACTCATGAATGTGATTAGAGATGTGAGTGGCTTTAGTTTGTTTGAAGGAACTTAGGATCTTGGTTCATGTTTCATAACAGATCTGTAATTGGCAGTGTGTAAGGAAATCCATGATGAGGGTATTAAAGTCAGTGAAGAAACCTCATGGTAGTTCTATATACCACTTTGCAACCAAACCCGTGAGAGTTCGTTGGAAGAGACGCAATCGAACGGAGTCATCCATTAACAAGTTGGATGAACACCAAGGATGGAAAGTCATGACATGGTTGTTCATATCCTCTCTCGATTTACCATCGAATTTTGGAATGTTAAATGGTAATTTGGCCAGTATAACGGTCCAATGGGGAGAGTGTGATATAGGATCATTCAAAATTATAGACGGATCAGGGAGGTCCAAAGTGGCTAAAAAGGGAAGTTGTCTATTCACATGAGGATACTAGTAACTTTGGGGAGGGAGTCCCATCAGTAAAACAATAGGACTGTAAGCAGTTTGCATATGAGGCGGAGGTCCTGACAGATTCAGACATGTGTGCAGAGGCATGTAACTCATAGGGTTGTATGGAGTGGGGATGTTCCCTTTCAAATGGGTACTAGATTGAATGTTCAAGCCCCAAATGGGATTGGAAGAACCGGGATACACCTGGACCGAACTAGGGGGTATGAAAGAGCTAACTTGAGGTTGTTTCCCCCTAGATGATTGTGGATTCACTTGAATAAGATGATTCCAATACTAGGCCAATGATTCGGGGATATTTTTCCCATACTATGGATTATATCCTCCGAGTGGGGGTTATCCTCCGAGTGAGGATGATGCCCCAATTTGGGTTTGACCTCCAAATTGAGCATGCCCCGGGGGTTATATTTCCCCCTAGTGGGAATTTGGTAACTAGAAGTGAATAATGGTGTAGATATTCCAATAGTGGTAGAGCCACTGGGTCCGAATCCTCCTATAAAAGGTGGAAGGGACCCTCCATAGAGGAACTAGGATGGTGTCGGAATAGAATCAGAAGTAGCATTATACCCAGGAGGAGTGAATATTCTAGAAATTTCGGATGGAATCGGGGTAGGATTGGGAATAAAAGTGTTCAAAGCGTTATACCTAGGAGAAAGTGATGGGATCTAACTAGATAAAAGAGGTGTGCCAATAGAAGGTTGGATAGCCACTGTATTCCTGGTGGGAATAATCGTAGTGTTTGGGACCATTGTGGAATGGGCCTGTTGAAGAGGGATGGTTGAACTAGGACCAGTTGAACTAGGAAAATAATAGCACGTTGTATTGGTAAAGTGATCTAAAGGTACCGTGAACATGTAAGATGTTTCGGGTGGTTCGAAAATGATAGGTATATCAGCTCTTGTCTCTAAGGTGGGAGGGTTCCTTCTAGAATTTGGAGTCTGAGATATGTCAGTGGTCCAAAAAGGATCCTCATTAAGCTCGGTGACAATTTCGGGAGGTAATCCAGAAGTGTCGATAACAAGTTCTCCGGACAAATTAAGTCAGAGAATACGTCTCTTGTATCCAGGAGGTAGGCGTAAGGCTGTGAAGGTACGTGGTCCTGGATCTCACTCTATTGAGGAGAGTCCTCAGGTGGGTTAGAGGGAAAGGTATGAGAAACTTTCGGATCTTCCGGAGGTAGTCCTTGCATCCTACGTGAACGGCGTGGAGGGTCAATGTTGGCTGAACCAAAAATTCTACAGAAAAAATATATGGCCAACTATGTAAACAAACAACACTCACTAGTAGAATCTAAGAATCAAAACCAAGCAAACAAGACCTTCCTATTCCGAAGTCACTAGTTGGTGATGAAATCCAACGTCATGAAGCTAAGCCAATAAGGGGTTGGGATAGGGTGGAAAAGTTTCATTAACGACCTACTTAACGGACTTACATCTTGGTGCAAGCTCTCACACATAATCATGGGTATACCCTCCAAGAATATCGAGTGAGTCTGGCCAATGTCGATTCCAGGTATCGCGGATACTTTCCCCTCCACAGTCACCTTGTGTAATACCCTAAGAATATATGCAACTAAGGTTACCAAAAACAACAGTGGTGCATGGGGGAACAGTCGATAATCCGATCCACACATAAGGGTAGGGTATCTAGCCCGAAATAAACTCAAGAGGCTTCCACTCATCATTGTGGGTATACCTTCAAGAGACCCCCATAATACGTGCAATCTCTATACCGATACCAATAAAGCAGGGTGAGTAACTCTGCTAATCTCAATGCGACCTCAGGTTTGACCCTTGTGTGAGAAGGGCTTCCCAGGACAAAATGTTGCAAATGGAATTTTACACTCCCTATCACAGGATGATATTGTGTGTTTTGTGCTTTGGAGAGTGTGTCTCACTACCTATTCCAAATCTCTAGCCTAGCTAATGTTGGTGTAAAAGAGCCATAGAAAAAATTACTAGTTAAATTTTAGGTTTTCGCAATATTTTTAAAGTTATTGTTACTCAAGAGAGAGATGACAATGAAACTGATGTTGTGTATGACCTTGACCTAAGAATATGCAAATAGAAAATGAATGATGCAACTTTTCGTTCAATGAATTATATCTACAGCAAGGAGAAGGTACTTTCGGAATGGTGTAAACTACGAAATATACTTTCGTTCTTTCTTTGAATGAACACACTTTCAAACAATCAATAAATAATGAAATTGTTCAATCGTTCTCTTTGTTTAAATGCAATAAATTTTCTTATGTATGGTTTTTCAAAATAATGGATAACTTCAAATTCTTCCTTTCTAAGACCAGACCAAGGGCATGACAGAGAAAAGACAAGTAATCCAAGAAAATTTATACCTTCAACGAGAACCCAAATCAATCTTTCAACGAAGGTAAAAACAAAAAATGATGAGGAAGTATCTCCCTAAATATAAGTGAAGAAACAATCTCTCAAACATCAAGCAATCCAGAATGCATAATCAAGCCAAAACTTCAAATCCAAACCAAGACCTTTAATCAAACAAGCACTCAGATACAAGCTCAGAGATTATGTCTTTGTTGTTTAAAGATCAAGAATGAAAACTAAAAAAGACAAGGAGAGGTGTTCAATCTCTGAACCCTAATCAACAGCGTGTTAAGCGTGAGAAAACAGTCAAACACTAGCTAAAAGTTTCCCCCAACTAATTGAAACAAAAACTGGGCATCACTAGAGGTCAAGACCCCACTCAAAAACTTTCTCAGACGTCGTCCCAGGTCAACAGCATATTACAGTGCGGAAATCTAGCGTTTTCGTAGGCCAGAAACCAGCAGAGTGCAGAAAGTATGCACTAAAGAAAACTACTAGGGTGTGGAAATTGAAGGTTTGTGTAGGCTAGGTATAGTGTGCAGTGCAGACACATTTGAAAAAACAAATAATTTTGAGGGAAAGAGACAAATATCTGTGAACTTTTAAACTCAGGGAGTCTAAATGGATCTCCCACAAACTTAAAGACTGAAATCAAATTAAAAAGAGTAGGCAAAAAAAAATGGCCAAGGAAAAACCACAATCAAGTCGTATCCCCAGTGGAGTCGCCAATTTTGTTATGGGATAAATTGGTAGATGCGGACATGAACTAATCTCCCTAGATCCACCTGGATCTAGAACAAAACAGGACAGGACATGACGCTTTCCCTAAGTTACGATCATTTATCTAACTAGCAAAGAAGGAATTCATGACTTACCTTTGAGATCGCCTCCTTATATCTTTGTTGTTCCTGCTTCGCTCCAGTGCTCTTGTGAAATCAGATCTGCAATGACACAAACCAACCAAAGTGAAAGAAACTATGATAGATTCAATAAAATCTTAAACATGTGATCAAGGAGTCATGTAATAAAATGAGGATGATTTTATGGGAAAGAAACATGCCACTGTATTAGATTGAATAAAAGTGGAAGATACAACCGAAATGCCTTGATGTCTCAAGTTCCCTTTTCGTGGTTCTTTGTCCCAACACACACATATACTTGTTTCAGGATTGCATGAAGATGATCTTCAAAATCTTGATTGGTGAATGCAAACCTCAAGCATCAGCTGAAATAGTATTCTCCACATAATCTCCAGCCTATTCTTCCAGCAATCCTTTGTTCAACTTTGCTTAACTGTGCTTAACCTTTTCCATGAGAAGCCCATTATTATATAGGAGAAGCTGAAGTGGTTAAAGAGATGAGGATGATCCCACAAGATCAAAGAAGTCAGTAGGATCGTAACCATATGGACACCACCTCACATTCCAGAAGATTCATCTTCTAGAAACTCCTTGAACCCCTTTCCTCTTTTGGCTTTCAAACGCCACCTCACTCTGCTTGTATAGCAGCCTGTGAAAATCCTACAGGCCAACTATAGAGAAGCCTACGAAAATCATTAATGTCCACACTGTACTATATGGGCAACCTGTGGCATCCTTTCAAAAAATAGGTTTGCAGAGGAGAAAAAAGGTCACTCTTCTCAGGCAAAAGATGATCATGATAGCCTGACCACATGCTTGCAAAGTCATCATCAAGGTGACCAAAATAATGTGTAACAGTCATGCATGTGTGAGGCATACATGATCCATGCTTGAAAATGGTGTATTATGTGCAATTTTTACTCTTTCAAGGTATTTTTAGGGTGCTCACAAGTTTAGTATTGAAGGGGAATGACCATGTCACAAATTTTACTAGGAAAACCCACAGACTCATCACTATTACTAGGAACAACTATGAGTGAGTAGTAAAGGGTTGAATGAAATTCTAGAGAAGCTTAATAAACTTTGGAAAAATGTGTGTAAATGGCCTAACTTATATTATTTGATCAAGTGTGACCAAATATATGTATAATAGATTCCCCCTAATGTGTGATTTCGTAAGGGGAGTTTATGGACAAACAACATTATAAAGTGGAGAGGATGCATACAAGTAGGCTAAGAAGGAGTCTGATAATAAAATGGCTACAATCAAAGACCATAGTATCAGACAAAAAAAACTTCTCAAGGTGGGAATACCCATGCTCAAGTGAAAACAAGCATGGTGCCACAATGAAATACACTACAGATCCATGAAAGATATAATATGAAAAACCATGGCCACAAAAAGAATACACAGTGGATCCATGTCAAAACATGGTCATAGCCACAAGTAGACACACAATGGAGCTATGATTTAGTGTACTTCAAGAGAATTGTTGAAACTAGCAAAAATGCAAACTTGGCTCTTCAAGGTACCCATAAGAAAGTGGTATTGTATAATAAACTTAGACAACAACCCCAAAAAGGGATGCCACCATAGCCTCGAGTCTTCAATCCAAACCAACTCTGAGTATGAATCTACCCATATGAATAAATTATATGAAGTTGAGCATGGGGGAAACTGTCTAATCATCAATCATTAGTGCCAATATTGTTTACAAACATGAGATAACCCATGAATGAAGATAACGGGCCCCAAGGTACACTAGTATAGACTAACAAGTGAAAATAGGTGTGTCGATGTCAAATCCTTGTAGAATCATCCTAGTAGGGATCATTGATGGATACCCACTACCAATTGTGAAGGAATAGACCATTGAGGAATACAATCCCTAGGGTACTATAATAGTCTCTAAATTTTCTTCCTAGAATAATGGGTAGAGGTTGATAGGAAGAGATTCATTGTAAGGAGGGAATTGAGGCATCCCTCATAAAATGGAATGAGATATAAATATGAACATGAGCTGATTTTGGACCATATATTGAGAGATAAAACCACTAAGTACAACTTGACACTATCAAGGCTGACATGGATGCTTAAGACATCTGAGGAATGGTTGATGCAAGTTAAATTCTTCCATTGAACATTAACATGACATAATGATGACCTAAGTAGTTGATAATTCTAAAAAGGACCAATGATAAAAACCATCAACACATGAGGTATCGATGTATGCACCATAATGTGTAGAAGAATAACCAATCAAAGGAGCTAAAATTCAAAATCATGGTACACATTGGTGCACCATAAAATAGTAAGTGCAACAATGGAGTCATATTTGGGCCAAAGCAGAAGTATAAACCTCTACAATTAATGCATAGTGGTTAATATTACTTATGGTGTTTTTAGCGAAGGTTTGTTGTTAACTTGTTGGTGAGATTAATCAACTAAAGCACACCAGTAATAATGCATTATGTAATATATACTACAATGCTAGAAAAAACCTTCCAAAGTATGTTCTAAGTCATAATGTAATTAACATCCAACTAAATAGCATCGCCTCTCATCATATTATATGTAGTTGCATAGTTGTATTGATTATGGTTTTTGGCTCAAAATGTGGGGAAATTTAACCAAATTGGTAAATGACCAATTTTGAATATTCATATTTCAATAGCGAGAGAGATTCAAGTACTCCAAGGCCCCCCTTACCTTTTGCAGTAACTATATATTTTATTTATATGTCAACATTCTAATTTAATATCTACTACCTTTGGTGTACATGCATTACTAGTTACTGCAATCTAGTCATAGAGTAACAACTTCAATCAGTTCATCACTGAGGGAAAGTTCTCATCACAATAATTGTTCTCTTCTATGATCACATTTTTCCTTATGTCAATTGTTTTAGTTGAAATATCCGCATGATGTTGGAGGTTTCTAGGCCTCTCCTCCTTGAAGATTCCAAGGGTGATTTTTTAGGTACTGAAGAGATTTATGATGATGGCATTTTCATTAGCCCTATCCAATAGTGGATAGATGCTTGTGAAATTCTTGATTTTGCATGGAATTTTTTTTTCAAGGATTAAGATATGTACCCTCATGAACAAAGTGGCATGTTAAATCTCATGGTGTTCTTGATGCTTGAATATTTGGTCATGATAGTGCATGAGTTATGTCAATGGTTTCTATAAAATTGTTTAAACCATGTTAGGAATGGGTTTCATGTCATGTTGGGTGCATGGTGAACCCCTATCCCCTTCCTATTCTTAATATGTATTTTTTGTTGATTGATCACCATCACCCCATGCTACTGGATTCTCACCTATGCATTCAAGGCATAGAATAATATCATATTTACTTGAGAAAGGTTGTAGTAATGACATGGATGAAAAAGTGTTTATGGTTTTCTATGAAAGTGGCATACCATTCAATGTTATTCTCTCACCCTATTGGCATGAAATGGTACACACCATCAATGGTTCCCATGGGGTAAAATATAGTACACAGTTAATTTAGGCTTAGTTAGGCTAAGTAAGGGTAGGCTAGGTTAGGTTGAGTTGGTAGGGTAAGAAAACATAGGGTATGTTACATGATCAGGATAGGTTACGTCAAGCTAGGGTTGGAAGGTGAGAGCAAGGTAAGGTAGGGGATGGTAGGGTAAAGTGAGAATTAGGTTTGTTAGGGTAAAGATGCATATTGTACTAAATGAATGAAATAAACTATGTATAATAAATGAAGTAAAGCACTACAATGCACATGAAAGGTAAATAACTAAAACAACATATAAAAAGACAAATTCATGAGTATTGTGTACCTTTTAGTACAATTAATGCAGCCTCTCCACATAGGCTAGTGATCAGTTTCAATTCCTAGTGTGAAGTCCTATAGAAATCAGCGAACCATGAAATGTTAAATTTATGAAAAAGAATTTAACAAATAGACATGCATTTCAAAATTTACAAGAATCTATAATACATAAGAATAAAGAGAATTACTTTATTGAGCTTCTCTTTGTTTTGAGAATAGTTTAATATTCTCTACTGAATAGGGAAACCATGTGAA
>JZKD02S1673567.1:293641-328598 GCA_000966675.3 Picea glauca | reverse complement strand
AGATGATTCAAAATGAAAATGTCTCCTTGGTATATATAGGATACTAGGAGGTATAATTACAACTAATGGCCTAAAGCTGACATAAATAAAATAACATTACTAATCTAATATGCCCTAATTAAGGGGTAATGAGCCAATATTAGGGCTTAACAAGTACCCATTTTTCACTAGATTTGTGTACCTCAAGGGAACCTCAATGTCCCCTATTGTCTCATCATCATAAGAACATGACCCCCCTTCAGTGAGAAAAAATTCCATTCATTTATGGAATTTTCTTCTAATCTTTTGACATCTAGTTGATCTCCCTCTTTTAGGCCTACTATATGTCTCACTTTCCTCTAGTCTTCTTGAACTTCCCTCGCTCAAGGAGGATAGATCTGACAAATACATGTTTGGTTGTACCTGCACTCCATCGAATGAGAGAAATAGTTAACAAACATTCGTAGAAGGCTGCAACAATCTCTTGATTTAGAAATATGATTCACAATAATAAGAGTTTCATGTAGATGTTGTGTGCATTGGCCTTGTAGATATGTATGCCAACTATGGGAACATTAATATTGCTCAAAAATTGTTTCGAAGAATTCCTAAACAAGATGTTGTGTCATAGAATACAATCTATTGTCACTTTTAGTGACATTATCATGTGGTCCCAAAATTTGAAATGTTAAGTATTATTAGAGAAACTCTTAAGCCTCCGTAAAGTTTTTTGAAGACTAAATCTTTATTCATTTCCGAAGCAAAAATACTTTGACTCTTTCTCCCTCTACAAGCTCTAAACCATGAGAATTAATGGAATTGTGTCACTCACATATCAACTTTAGATAGAATTGAAAGTTTCATTCTAAGTTATCCTCTTATCATGACACAAATCATGAGATCGATCGAAGTCACACCCTCTATCATTTCAGGAAGAATTTCCATTCATGCCTCAAGTATATTTTAACCCCCAGAATGATTTTACTAGGTTTCACCTCCTTAAACATTTTTGGAGGCATTTCCTTCTTATTGAGAGGTTTCATTCAAGCCCCAAAATGACTTTAACTTGGGAGATAGTCACCTCCTTGAGATTTTTGGGAGGAATTTTCTTCTACTTAAGAATCCTTGGGTGAGCTCTAAAATATGGGAGATGATAACATGTGGACATTCAAGGATCATTTCAAGGGACAAACACACTATGAAAAGGGTTTTACATGGGCTCCAAAAGATGGGAGATTAATCCATGTGGATGATTAAGAATCATTTAAGGGGGAAATATTCTATAAGAAACAATATCCGTTTGTTGTAGATTTGAAAGACTCTATAGGATCTTTATATAATGTTTATGATTCTATTGTTTCATTCAATTTAAATCCATATAATCTTAAAAAAGGTTCCTAGGGTAGGTTGAGAGATGAAATAGACCATGTCAAGACTCGGGCATGTGGCTTAGAAAAGGTAGTCATTCCCTTAGTGTATCATTTTCCTAAGTTCATAGTGCTCTGTGAAAATTGTTATGATCCCACAAGGTAGATAATTTTCATTGTCGACAGGCCCAAAGTCATTTTTATGTCAGAAAAATACTCCATGAAACATCATGTTATTCTTACCAGAGGATGTTATGGCCATAAATGTTAGAGTCTAAAAGAACAATTTTAATAACTTGAATATTGGTTTTAAGAAAGGCATGATAAGTCATTTCTTTGAAAAATGAAACAAAATCATGAGAAGTACTCCTCCATTTGAAGTCAGTTGGTTCCCTCATTTTTCTAGAGAGACCATTTTCATTATGTATATTATTTTAGAAAGGGATGATGATAAAGTTGTCGATGGTTGTATGATGGAAATGATTGGATGGAATCCATCTAAAGCATGAAGCCCCTTATGTCCTATTCAAATATGGTGAATTCATTGTTGGTTCCATCCATGAGAATTTATTTATATTTGTTCAATAAAAAATGTTTAGATATCAAGCCTATGTGGTGTATCTATTCCTATTTCAACAAGCATAGAATTTTGAACACCTAGATAGAAGAAGGTAAATGAGATGGGTGAGATAAATCTAATGAAAAATGGACTCCATTAGTAAGATTTCATGGTAAAAATGTGTGGTTCAAAAATCATATTGACAAATTCATGTATATGGTTTTTTGCCTAATGAGAGGTAAACACAATCCTTTAATGCTTGTGGAATAAATGAAGATCTTACGAATGGACGAGAAATTTTGAAGTGGGTGATTGGATTCTATCCAAATATTAAAAAATGATTAGGCTTTATGGAGTGGAAGTCAAACATTTCATATTACCTCTCTTTCTAACCCTAAGAATATTTACCTTAGAATATGCTAGAAAAAAATTCAATGTAGATGAATTGCACTATCATCCTAAGCATCAAAATATTCATTTCTCATTTCCATTCAAATTTTGATTTTATGTACTTAATAATTTAAAGGTAGCAGACATTGTCAAAGGATTCAAGGATCCTATGGTTTTGAGAAACATGAATCATGTAGATATGATCATCATATAATCTCAAACATAAGGGCATCCTTGGGTTCCAAATCCTATCTCCATGAAGAAAATCCATATGTAGAGAAATTGACAAATAAAATCAATTAGTAGGAGATTTGATAGATTATAGTAGGGGCCATGCAACATCCAAGGAAATCCATTGAACGGGTCATCACAATTAAGGAGGTTGGGATCAAATTCTCCTAATATTTAAATTTATAGAGAGAATAGGAGTATTTCTTATTCTCCTTAAAAATTGAATTGGTTTCTACCTAAAGATAAATCTAGTCAGCTAATGAATTTAGGTTGGTAACAACACGAGATAGAATGTTAGTGGAATATAAGAAATTATTTAAATAAGGTAAATGAAGAATGTGGTAGCCTTCAATTAGATGAATATTTCAACATACTATGTGATGAATCATCAAAAAATGTTTCCCAAAAATCAGCCAACAATATTGGACATAATCCTCAAGTTCCTACTAATATTATTACCTTACCTTTAGATTCAAAGAAGGAAAACTATGGAGAAAGAGAAGATATCAAAATAAAATATGGATATAAGGGACATGGGGGAATGGGGAAATTGAAGATGGAATTTCTAAGCCAATCCAAATTGAAGAGAGGCATAAAGGATCAAGTCTAGTGTTGTAGTTGATTCTCCAACATTGATTAAATATACATGTAGCCTATAATACATATTTAACAAATCAAGAGCTATTCAAGAGGAACACATTATTTTTCCTAAATTTATTAAGGATGGTGTTATTGAAGTTGAGGATACCATTGATGCTACTAAAGAAAATAATGAAGAGGAAATGGGAGACTCTAGTAAAGGAAAGAAAAATTATGAAAGTGAAAAAACCTATAATCATGTCACTAAAAAGGTTGAACATGAAGAGGTAGTTGTACCAGATGGAGATGGAGGCTATCCCCTTAGAGGGAATTCATACAAGGACAAATATTATCAACCTCATCAAGAGCATGAAGACAAAATTAAATAATGTGAAGGAGTGTGGAAGATGATGTGGTTAAGAAGATAAAGGGAGAGGAAAACACTCAATGACCTAAATCCAAAACGTTAAAACAAGGTAATGAGGATTGATTGATTGAGGTGATAATTTTTGCTAGCACTAGTTTATCTGTTGTCACAAATGATCTCTCCCTATTTTAAGGATTGATTAAGTTACTAACTTCATCTATTTATAGAATCATACCATGTCTAGTCCTAATACCTCAAATGATAAGACTGTTGTCGATGTATTTTCAATTGATAACCAGTACACCGTCCTCCTATTTGAAATCCATGGATGAACCTACTAAATTAGAAGAGTCTAGAACAAAAATCGATGCTTTAGTCTCATAGTTAGTTCATCCCACCCAAAAATATATTGATGAACATGCTAATACTACAATTCATTTGTTGTTTAGTGTGGAAGTGATCAAGGAAAAATATAAATAATATAGGAGGAGAAAATATGACTTGTCCGTTTATTAAAGCCTAACAATCCCAATATTTCTTACTATTGTAGACTCGACTACTACAATTAATTTATATTTCTTATTATGACTCTACTACAATTAATATTGGCATGAATCAAGTTCCTACCATTGATATAGTAGTGTTCCATAAATAGACTATGATATTGTTTCTAAGGACTATCTCAAGGCTACTTATGATGCTGAAAAAATGATCTAAGGAATAAGAACATGTAACAAATATTTTTAGTGTGAAAGGGCCAAATAAAAAGGAATCATGTAGAGAATTTTGGATCTACAAGACAATCTTATCCATTTGACCAAGGAACCTCAAAAGGCTAAAGTTGTCAAAACTCTTCTCAAGTCAAAGGAGTTGGAAATTATAAGCTTGAAGATAGACTATTAGCTTTAAGACATAGTGTTAGCTACTGAAAATTTAGGGCTTCCAACCAATGGGATTCTGCAGGAATATTGATCTCTAAGAAAGTGTTCCAAGGTAATATTATGAATAAAAATAATAATGAGGGAATGGAAAGGACCAATAGATTAAAAATATATCATATATTTTATCAGATTAGACATCAAATTACTGATTTTCGTAAGGAATATCAAGAAATCCTTCCCACCAATATCTTTTACTCACTTATCGGCAATTTTGGTGGCATTGTTTGAGCTAGGTCTCCTTTTTCACTCGATATAGGGTTCCTTTTTCTCCAATGTCACAGCTCCTCCCCTATATCTCCAATGTCGAAGCTCCTCTCCTATGTCTCCAATGTTACAGCTCCTCTCCTTTGGCTAGAATGTGGTAAGGTGAAGTAGGGATATCAACGCAGATGTTGGGAACTGAATGTAGTGAGGTATGTCGAGGTGAGAATGTGTCAATGATCAATTGAGGCCGTGAGAGTTAACAATGGATTTGTTTTTTGAAACTTTTGGTTATATATATTATATATTATACATAATATATAATATATATTATATATTATATATTATACATAATATATAATATATATTATATATTATATATTATACGTAATATATAATATATATTATATATTATATATTATACGTAATATATATTATATATTATATATTATACATAATATATATTATATAATACAACAATATTATACAACAATGTCAATTTTAATTATGGTGATGAAATTGATGACAACGATGATGATGATGACAACAATGATGATATGACAATGACAAGGATGACAATTGGGATGACAATGACAATGATGATGAGGAGGAGGAGTAGGACGCCGACAATGTTAATTAAAAATGGTGACAATGACGATGAGGATGACGATCATTACAATGAGCTCGACGATGATGACAATGAGTGTGACGATGGCAATGATGGCGTTCTTATTCTTCATTTCTTCGGTGTAATAGATTTCAAGGTTAGGAATAGGGTTTGTAACGACTATTTTGGGACCATTTCCATTCCACATTACATTAATAAGGTTTGATATTATTCAATTTTCTAACCTATGCTATGGAACTTAGAACACATGATTCCTATTCAAGACCCACAATACACTTCATCTATATCGAACACTTCACCCGACAACTAGTCCAATGTTCACTTGTGCCTTGAGGTAATTTCCTTGTTTATTTACATCACTCCTCTCCTCTTTGTAAAGAATATTCAATTCCTCATCTATTCTTCAATTTATCTTCCAAAAAAATTTTCATATTAGTGCCAAATCTTGATCTGATAAATAATCGCAATGGGTACTCAAGTGGTTACCTTTGGCAAAATCGTGGTACAATGCTTCTTACAATACTTCTTCCAAAATGTCCCTATTTATGGAACTTTATGGGTACCATCCTCCATCCATCACATTACCTTTGAGTAAAACCTAATTTTAAACCAGTGGAGGATCACATCAAAAAGTATCAACATGTTATTCATATATTGAAGGACAACTTGACTATAGAAAAAAATAGGATGAAACAACAAGCATATCAACATTGCAACAAAAGGAACTTTATGGTGGGAGATTATGATTCTTGGGGAGGCCATGTGATCATAAGGAAAGAGATATTAGAATTAGTGGGCACATGAAATCGATGGAAGATGAGGATATTCCTTCTAAATTATATCTCCAATGCCTAAATATAAAATAACAGTTCATGCATTTTTTAGTTTTGTGAGATCCCATTGGCACCCTTATAGAGGATGAGATAGAAATATGGAAAAAAAAATCAAGTGCATTTCCAGAGAATCATCACTTCAATAGGCTCAAATCCTCTATGTGATGCTTCTAAAAATCATGTTAACCAAGTTTTCCCCTAGAGAATAGAACTTTATGAGAGGATTTATCTTTCAAGGGAAATAGATAATGGAAGAAATTATGAAAGATATCAAGAAAGAAAAATATTTAGGCCCTAATGGTCTCTCAATGGAATTTTATAATAGGACATGGGACCTATCGATGTAATTCTTATCAAGCTTATCATTAAAAGTGTTAAAACATATTTGATGTGTGGTTGGCATCCAATCACTTTCCTCAATGTTTCTTACCAAACCCGAGTAAAAGCATTGGCCAGATGGATTAGGTTAAGAATATGTGTATACTAGTTGGAGGTCATAGGTTCAAATACAGAGGGGGGTAGGGTATGTATACCTTCATAGACGGGGAAAACAGTAAGATGGGGAAAACGTATGATCAAAAAGAAATACACAAAAAGAAACATTCCATTCTATCCTAAATGGACTTAGATCCCAATTCCTTGATCTCTAAATCACTTCAACTAGCAGATTTATTGTTGCCTCCTCCCTTCCTTACTCATAAATCATTTGTGCCTCCTTTAATTGAACCTCTTTGAATTCCTAAGAAAAAAAAAAATATTGAATCGACCCATGTACCCCCTATGGCCTTGTATGCAGACAATGATTCACTCCCAAATAATGTTTTCTCTCAACCCTATGTAGTGTTGAATTGGAGAAAGGCACACCAACAATAATAGGAGGATGAATTAGAAGAAGAAAGAATCCCAAAGAAAACTAGGAGGAAAACAAACAAGGCCCTTTAATTCCCTAATTATTCTTTATGTACCTAATCATGTGTTGTAGATCCATAATTAGGCCATAAATGTCCCTAATTATGACATATGGATACTCGTTAGGCCCTAAAGATACAATCAATCCTTGTAACTCCAAAAATAGGCCATGTAGATCCACAATTAGGCCTTAGATATATGGATTAAGGGAACACTCCATGGTTTATAGCCTTAAACTAGGGCTTGGGACATAAGGGCCATCATTTTTACACCTAATTCTTCAAATTTGGATTGTATTCTACCCTCGGGAAAAAACATCATTTCTACAAAGCATGTCTTATAGTTTAGGGCCTTGTATATGGCTTCTTAGCCCAAAAAACATTGATAATAAGAAAAATCACTATTTTTTGGCCCAACCCATGTCTTGGACCATAAGAACCATCCATGTTTCATCCTAACCTTGAAATTGGGTTCATTTTCCCTTTGTAGAGAAAATATTGGACCTCTGGGGCCTATATTATGGTCTAGGGATTCATATATGTCTTATGAGCCCCAAAATCATGGATTGGGGACTAAATCCTATGTTTTCAACCCCAACCCATGGCTTGAACTATAAGAACCATTTATATTGTGCACAATCCTTGAAATTTGATTTCTAATCCTCCTATAGGGCATACATTTCACTTGAAAACCATGTAACATCATTCAAAGCCACATGCATGGCCTCTAAGCCCCATGAATTATGTTTTTTCCCCTTTGAAGTTCAATTTTAGGATCCTTTCGAGGACAAAGTCCTTGAAAACTACGAAGGACATATTGATAAAAAAAAATATGGCACAATTGGGATCCATAATTTGTAATGTGTGTATCTCATAGTGATTAAGTGGTCTTTGCAAGGAACCACATGCTTCGAGTGAGCATGGTGAAAATCACCTGCTAGCTAAAGTTGGTCAAAGGCATGGTGGGTTAATTTTTTTTCGATTGAAATGGGCACTTGTAAAATGGGGTTTTGGTGTAATTATGGAAATAATATGTGTGAAAAAGGTTGTGGCCATTTTACATGGAGATATACAACATAGTATATCGCATGCCAAACAAGGGAAAAAGGATTCCCCCCCTTATTGAAGCACTCTTGTAGGATCCTTGCAGAGATAAGAGTCTTGAAAGCTACCAAGCTCCTACCAATCAAATGATTCTTGGGCCATAAGGGCCATCATTTTTACACCTAATCCTTCAAATTTGGATTGTATTCCACCCTCCGGAAAAAAATTCTATCTACAAAGCATGTCTTATAGTTTAGGGCCTTATATATGGCTTTTTATCCCAAAAAACATTGATAATAAGATAAATCAACAGTTTTTGGCCAAAACCATGTCTTGGACCACAAGAACCATCCATGTTTCATCCTAACCTTGAAATTGGGTTCATTTTCTCTTTGTAGGGGAAATATTGCACCTTTAGGACCTATATTATGGTCTATGGATTCATAATTGCTATCATATTCCCTTGAAATCAACATCATTTCACTTTCAAAGAGTGGTTTTTTATTCATTGACTCTATATCATTATCAAGGCATGGAGTTCGTCTTTCTATTATTATGCTATTTGGGGAATTTGGTCGATAAAGGTTACATATGAGGGGTAAAGGCTTTAAAAACAAAATAAAAATTGTCTCCAAGCTTAAACAACATTTAAGAAAAACACGTAATGGGATCACCATACCAACCAAGTTATGAACATGTAACTTAAAAGGGTCATGACCTCCTGAAGATTTTAGTCACCTTATAACTTCTATTAAATATGCCCTAGTATTTTCCTTGTTTATAACATTTCCTCTTACAACTACCTCTCATTATCGTAACATGTGTTTATTTAAAATAAAGATGATGAAATTAAAGCACCATAACATCTAATAAGAGCATATATCATCATAATGCATCATAAAATATAATGGTGTCCATGAAATCATTGAAAACAACCACATTGTGAATCTATCAACATATAGCTAGCCATTGAATAATAGAAAGTGGCCTTAATTTTGTACATCTATTGCTAGATAAAATAGGAGTATATCAAATTGGTACCATATGCTACTAAAATTGATCAATAATGGTTCGTAATATAGCATCTACCACCAAAAATATAAAAATCATGTTTACAAAAATGTTCATCATAACTATGAATAACAATGTAAGTCCCATACCATATAGAAATATAGAAATAGAGTCTCAAATTAAGAATAAGGAATCCTTGGAACATCTTCCAAAAAGCCAAAGAATATACAATACATGGGAAAACATGTTTTTCATTTGTATCAAAATTGGTAATTTGTTGTGTAACCTTAACATAGATTATCTAATCCCAATAAAAAGAGTTGCAATTTTCATTATGATGTGAAAACATAAGCAATAGAATGTGGGAATTTAGGGGTAGATTTATGCCCTTCATGTGTATGAGAATCTAAGCTATATATTTATACCTCTGAGCTAGGACATATAGGTCATACATATCCTTTGTTGTGGACTCTCGTATTGGTTTACTCTCCAACAGTCTATTAATTCATATGCATCATGATTTTGACTTAAGAATCTCTTCATATGCGAGGAAGCCAACATTTATTTTGACTTAATATTTTTACTTAAGAATATCTTAAGAGTATATTTGGTATTAAGAATCTCTTCACATGTGAGGAAGCCAACATTACTCTCAATGCATATGTGGTTAAGTGTGTGTTGGAATTGCCTTGTTTTTTCTCCCTAACCGGTTCTCTTTCGTTATCAAAGGATTTCACGCTCCAATCAATAACCTCCCAAATGTTTAAAACATTGGGAACGTAAGATTCTTATACAATACGTGATGTCCATGAGACATACTACTCTGTATAATCATCTGGCATGATATTATGGTTATAATAAATCGAAGACCAAGGATATTGTCACACTTGGGATTCCCTAGCACTAATAGTGTCCCCAATAGAAACACATTTTTGTCTTCAAAGTATTTTATACTATGCCATCAAAATAAGCATTTGACGAACTTGGAACATTGGATCTTTCTTGTGATACATGTCAAAGATTGAAGATTTGATTATATGCATGCAACAACTAATTTACCACATTTCTATTAATTGAACATTTTGTGAGTTTTTTGAATTAATTGTATTGCTCATGAGAACTAATAGGTGTCATTTTCATATAGGTATGAGTCTTTGAATAATAGCTCCATCACAATCTCAAGTTGTACAAATGTTTCACTTTTATCGGTGTACTTGACCATGTTGGATTCCCTTGGGATTCTAGGATGTTGCAATTGCTTGATGTTTTACCATGTCTTCAAGATACAAGTGTTGATGTGATAAATGATAACACTTCAAGGAGAACACCTTCTTGCGGAAGTTTTTACATAATCTCCATTTCTTGCGGAGGGTTTTTTTCCAATTTCCTAAGTACATGGATACATTTTGAAAATTTGATTACAGAGGTAAATATAGAAACAAAACATGATGATGCAATCATTTCAAAGAATGATTGATGTGGTGACAAAATAGCTAAACAAACAAACTAGTGGTAATTTAGTTTTGAGTGAGCAGTCTATCCATGTCAAATTTCACTATATACAGAAACAGTTTGAAAAAATTTCCACATTGGCCCCATTCACAGGTCACTATTCCCATGTCTAGTCCTAGTATAATGTCTTTTAGTTGTTTCTTTTAAAATTCATTCGAGACACATGTTACTACATCTAGTACCACAAGGGAATGCAATAACATCGATAAACAAGTACTTGATAAATTTCACAATCTTCATCAATTATTTCTTGTCTTTGTTTTTTGCTCTCATCTAAGTACATTTTTTCTCCATAAAGAATATTACTACAAAATCATTATTTAAATATGAAATCTCATATGATTCCTTCTTATTGCCACCAAACTCATGGGCCTAATTGGCATGATGTTGGTTTTGAGCGAAATAGGAGGTGAATATAAAGAGCACGACCATGACTCTAATACCCCAAAGATGAGACCCAGTTGTATTTATGAATTGTAAACAAGTTTTGTAGGTTGGTGAGTCGAGTGTTGATAAGTTTGTGGGCTTATGTGTTTATTAGGCCGAAGATCCTAAGTGTTAAAGGCCAGAAGCCTGATTTTGTATATGTAATTATGCAGATAATTAATAAAATATAAACATCGTTGCATGTAGACCGACCATGAAGAAAGAGTGATGGGGGACCAAGATTCAACAAGGTTGGGCAAGGGAGGGGGATAAGTATTTGGGCCTAGGGGATAATCTAGGGGGCTTACCTCTAGAGGAATAATATTTTAATATTATTTTCTAAAGGCTAAGGTGGACAATTGATGAATGTTGTCCTAAGTGCCTGGAAAGGGGATGTAGGCTAAATGGAGATCATGCAGCTCCAGGAAGACAAGTGTCAACCTGGGCTCATGTAGTTAAAAGATGAAGCATTAGTTGTGTGGGGGGGTTCTCTCCCCATTCTTCCATCCTCCACCTGAACTCGTTGGTCTCGGGCATTGACCTCTAGTTACCTACGCACAATTGAGAAAATTGCTCACGGGAAGGAGGTTCACTTTCCAGTTCCAATCTATTGTCTAACCAGTTGGGGCCTCTGCGTCTCCTCTCTGCATAACCTCGCACATATGAGAAACCAGTTGGGGAGGGAAAAGTCGACCTGTGTGTTCCATGAAACTAGGTTTATCCATACTACAAATCCAAGTTCATGCCTTAACCGTTTGGGGTTGTTGCCTTGTGTTCGCATGAGTCGTGTTGTGTCTTAGCGTTAGGTTGTTTCCATTTTCGGTGTCCATAATTGTTCATGTTGTTCATGTCACCCATATGCTAGCCGAATGTTGTTGCAAAATTGCTGAGGAGCTGAATTGAAGAAGGAGGTTGTCAAGCCTGTGAGAAACTGTTCTAGGAGAGAGATTTTGTTGGGAAGTGAGTTCTCCTGGAAGTGATTCCCGTAGCAACTACAGTACTTTGAGACTTCTGGTCCAACCTATTGTTGAAGCCCAAGGTAAGGGAGGTGTATTGGCTGATGAACTTGTAGTAGTGAAGGTGTACTCTCCTGGGTGGAGTAGGCATGTGGGGAATGAGGGTCTGTGAGTTGTGGGCGTAAGTGGCTCTGGGGATAAAATATCCTTCTTGTTTCTTTGTGCAACTTCCTTTTTGTCCTTGCCAAGCCTAGAATTCCCTTGCCCGGTGGAGTTTAGTCCCAGCTCGGGGGTGACCTACTACTGAGAATGATGAGAAGTGCAGTCTAAGGTTGGGAGGTTCATGGAAGGTCTGCACGCAGTTGGAGGATTTACTCCAGCTAAAAGATAAGTATCATTGTTGTGCTTAATTATGTATTTTATGCATGTTTTGTGATGCTTGAATTTTATCGTGTATTCCATTGCATGTGGATTTACTGTTAATCTTGTTTGAATCTGAACTGCTAGTAGTAATTCTTTGTTATCGTGATTAATTATTTTAAATTCATTAAAATGCATATATATCATATAAGTGTATATTCTGCATGGTAGCATTACCCGATATATGGAGGGTCGGGGATGTTACAAATTGGTATCGGAGCATGGTTACAACACTGAGCCTGGATGGGCCATGTTAGTGGAAGTTGAAGCAAGAGTTTCAGAAGGAGTTGTTGTCGAAATGGACAAAACTCAAGTTCTGAACCAAGGTTTCAACGTGGAGCCTAGATGGGTTGGGTAAGTGGTCATTGGACTCAAGGTTCAAGTGGAAATTGTGTCTGGAGGACCAATTTCGAACCTCGGAACCTTCTTGAGTGACAAGAAGTTACCTTGGTCATGTTACGAAGCTCGGGAGGAGTAGTATTGTCGTAAAACCACGACAAAAGTGGTATTGGGCCGCAAAGTAATGTGGACCTTAGGATCTATTCGGGAGAAGGAAAATCCTTCATGACCTTCAGATCTGATAATGTTGTGAAGCAGTTAGTCATGAATTCCTTAGGAAATATGCAGAGTAATGGAGTTTGTTCTACGTCATAGGATCTGTTCGGAAGGAAGGGAAATCTCTTACGACCGTCAGATATGGGGAAGGTGCAGAAGAGTTAACCTGGAAGCCCTTCGAACTTCACGACTTTAGTGAAGTATGATGCCAGAAACAAGAGAAGGGTCAAAACCAGAAGCTCGGAAGTCCTAGAAGAGATCTACATCGTAGATCTGGGGAGAATCCTGATCGTTAGATCTCACAGCAAATCGTAACTTCGGAGTTCAGCTATCAAGAGAAGTGGGGTCAGATGATGTCACCAGGGGTGACATGGACCTTTCTAGGAATACCATGTGCCACCACCTGAGTTGGTGACAGTTGTACTAGGTGGTCCCGGAGGGTAGAGAAGTATGGAAGTTCAGAATTCGGAAGATTGGAAGGAAGCAAGCGTGAAAGCTTCCAGAAACCAAAGTTATGAAGCTCCGTAGTAGCATGGCATGATGATGTCACTCGAATTGACGTGGACACATGGGTTGTGTGCCACGTGTTAGTGGGTTTTGAACCCGTGGAAGATTGAAATGCCAGTTGGAACATGACACATGTCACGCATCTAATTGGGCCACATTCCAACATCTAGTAGATAGCCACATGGCACTCTATATGAGCATGGTTAGTGGGACCCAAGGTTACTTAACGTAGTTAAAGGTCAAAGGACCCAAAGTGGCATTGATCACAATACATCAAGATCAATGGCCAAAAGGCATTTTGGGGACCCAAGTTGCATGGAAGTTAATTATCCAAGGCAGTCTCGCAATCCAAATCGTGGTTTCACCGAGGGGTTACATGTCAGCATCAGAAGAATTGCGATATGAAAGGTGGGTTTCTCCAAACCACCATTTCATTCCCCCGCAATTGGAAAACGTTAAGTGATGTGATGTAATGACATCACCAAAGGTGATTGGAATGTTCGAAGATTAACAGTTCGGATGTGTGGATGTGAGATCCTCTAAAGCTAAGAAGTTCAGAAGCTTCGAAGTTCTAAAACTCAGACGCTTGAGGTTCCATAGTGAGTGCCAGTAATCGTATGTTAGGTAGACCTAGACTGATGATCTTCCCTACTTCTCGAGTTCGGTAATCTGTAACTCCGAGATATTGTTGTGTGGTGCTTGAAAACTTCTGAAGTCGAAGACCCGAGTAAGCACCTAGTGATATAGCGCTTGGTCATGGCTCGTGATCACATGGATTTGGGAATAAGAGAAAGAGCCTAGTGCTCGAAAATGATTACAGAGCAGACAAGAGCTCAGAAAGAAAATGAAATCTGAATGTTTTCTTAAATCAGATTGGTTTATGAATGTTGTGGGATTTGTTAAGGAATTATGGCCTGACAAATTCCGGTTGACTGCACATTGTGTTTGTAGAGTTCAACGAGTGTCAAAAAAAAATCAAATTTTCATAGAGCGTTTAGGAGACACTCACAAAGATAATAGAAAAGCAGTTTTTTTGCATATAGTGTGTTTATGTATTTGTGTTCATTACTATGTTTTTATATGTTGTTCATGGTTTGAATGCGTAAACTGGTGAAGTATTGAATAAGTTTCAATTGTTTCTCTTTTTTGACTTTTTGAGTGCAAGGAGTGCACATTATCCGCAAGGAGTGCACATTATCCACAAGGAGTGCATTGACAGAGGTAAGTTAACCTCAGAGAAGTTTAGGAGAGATATTGTTGAACCTTCATCAGCAGAAGTGCAAGGAGTGCACAGGAAGAACTCTGTGTTGAGTTTAGAGAGAGATAGAGTCATTGAGAACTCTATAGGGCTCTATCAGGCGGGCATCAAGTGATTGCAAGTGTACATAGAGAGAACTCTTTGTCGAGTTTAGGGAGAAGAGTATCAGAGGAAGATACTCACATAGATGTTGAACACTCTGTAGAAAACACTCAGCAAGGTGTGCTTTGAGCAGAAGGTTTCCAGGAGGGAATGAAGTTTTCCTTTGAAAGGAAACAGAAGGGTCGAGGCCCTTAGGAGATTGAATAATTCAAAAATCTCAAAAGAGATAACGCAAGGAATGCATGGGAGACGGACTCATTCTAATTCCTAAATCTCAAAAGAGATAATGCTTACGAGAGAAAAGACAAGATCAAAGAGGCAGACTCGCAGGATAAAGGTCAAAGTTTGAATCCTTTGAACACTGACAAAATATCCCAAGGTGGAAGAAGTCAAAAGCTCAGGAGGAGAAGCGACAACACCCGTCAGATCGGTTATGGGGAGGAGCCTGGACCGTTAGATCAGTGTTCGGCAGAACAAAGGAATCTCTTTGAGAGTTTAGTTTGAGATTTGAAATCGTTGAAGCCCGAATGGCCGAAGCAGTTGGGAGTCATTGATCTAGGTTGGATAGATGTCACCAAATCACAAACTTCGGAGAATCGTCCTCTGGGTTTTTTGTGAAGTTGTGTGTTGGGATGTCCTGAAGTGCCAAAGCCATAAACGTTTAAGGGTTGTTGATCTGAAGAAAGGAATGTGGATTGTTGATCTGTGAGGAACACGTGGAGGATGGAGACTCACTCCATTGGACAATTGTTGATCTGAAAGTGAACGTGTGGTTCCAGATCTAGAACTTTGGGTATGGAGCACTCCAGAGGAAAGCACAGGGTGAAAGCGTCGAAGTCCCAAAGGATATCTTAATCATTGATCAAGGAGGAGATTAAAGGACCCTTGATCTGGTCATGTTCGAAAAGATTTGAAGTCCCAAAGAGAATCAAGGTCATTTATTTGGAGTGGACGCGTGGCAAAAGATCTATCACTCTGGAAAAATTCACTCCAGAGATTTGTGTGTGTGGAGACGTGAGAACTCCCGAAGGCTGGAGATTCAAAGTTCATCAGAACCGTCTGATTGTTGAGGACAGGTGTCAATAGATCTTACACTCTGAAATATTGTCATACGGGGAAAACCAGATAGTTGAGAGTTGAAACTAATGAGGGACGGAGAGTCGGAATCAACTGTAGTCATTGATTTGGAAGGGAGCTACATGTTGACAAATCGTGTATATCTGAGATCATGTGTGAAAGGAAAAAAAAAAGTCGTTGATTGGATAGTTTTCCATAGGCAGGTAAAGAATAGATAGCAGTTGTTGATCGCGGATCATCACCAAGGGATCGGAGGTCGACGGACGAGCTGGATTGTGGGGCCAAAACTTCCTCGGATGTTAAAAATATGAGAGTGGGCCACAATTTATACCACGGTTTTAACAAAGTGATACGTGGCAGTTGGAGGTGAATTGTGGGGAGAAAAGCAGGTTGGCCTAAAACCACTCTTGCCCACGCCCGCAATCATAGTTTTTCATGAAGTCATAGCCTAGATTCATATGGAGGAAAGGGATAATGAAAAAGGGGCTAGCACCTAAAACTTGGAGTTTTGGAAGCACGCAGGAATATCCCATGGGCGTGACAGGACCTGCACCTAAAGGAGAAAAGGAGGCATGTGTATAATTGTTTTGGGTTCAATCACGAGCCCGAAGAGTCAATTCGAGTCAGAAGATTGAAAGATCCTTTGACCGGGAGGTCGGCAAACCCCGCTGAGGTAGGGGCACTATGTCGAAAGTGCTCAGGGCAGAAATAGTCATGTACAGTGACTACAATGAGAGCACAAGAAGATTCAAGAATCTGGAAAGAAGTGTAGAATTCTAGGATCAACATAGAAATTTTTTATACGGAGAAAGAAATTGCTGCAATTTTTGTGGCAGCAAGTCTGTTACAGCTTGTTGGGTCAGCCAGAGGAAAGAATGTTTGCATGTTTGCAAGTGTTTTTGGTGATGTTGTTGCATAAGGAGGGAAGAAACAGAGAGCTGAAGTGTTGGTTATAAGTTTGATAAAAGAAGCATGAAATCTTCTACTGCCATCAGACATTCGGGTAGTATAAAATTTATTAATGGAAGTCATCCAGGTATGAGTTTTTTTATTACTCTTTTTGCATAGTTGTTGAAAGGAAATTTAGGTAATAATTTCCTCAGCCAGAGTTATTTTATAAAATCGCATGATTATATTATTGAATGCATACCATTGGATGTGGTAAAGGTTGGAGGCATGTATTAATTCAAATCTTTTAGCTTCTGAATGCACACACTAACATAGTATAATGTCATGTTAATTTGGTTATGGGGTAATAACCAAAGAATTAAAAGATAAGAACTTGTTATAGGAATGAATGTGAGTAAGCTAGTCATGTATGAGACCAAGACATTGTTGGATATGGCAAGGTATGGATATGGACAAGTTATGAGCCACACAAGTACTAAAATCTTCCTACCTTTAAATAAAACTTGGACTACAACTTTTTTGCTAACACTAATGAACACCACAGAATTATATTCTTGGTGTAATGTTCAGATTGAAAAGGAAGGCATCAAATTGATTGGGAAGACAATAGGAAGTGTGTGGAGAATGTGTCAACACATTGGCCAGAAATTCAACTTATGGATGGTGAGATACATGACTGAGATGAAGAGCATTATGTAATTCAATGCAAGGTGCACTGAATAAGTATGATTTGAGAATTGCACTCATGCATAGTAAATGATAGAATTGTATATTAAAATAAATAGTTGAATGAGTTTTGTAAATACATGCATATATATTATTGCATGGAAATAATTGTTACTAACAATTGAAATGTTGTGAACTCATGAAGATGAGGACATTTCAGGAGTTGTTAGACATTGCAATAGGAAATTTGCAAATCAAGTGATCACATGAGCATTGACTACAAGAAATATTCTTGTTCAGAAAAAAAAAAATAATGAACTTACTGTTATTAATTATGAACATGCATATGCATAGAATGATGAGTCATTCTATTTTATTAAATTGTTTGGTAATTATGATTGAATTGCTAAATGAAAACAATTCTAATTTCACTGCATATGGTTCTATACATATTGCAATTTAATTATGATGTATATGAAATACTAAAAATTGTTGGTAGTATGCAAGATGAAGCATTATAGGAAAAATGGTATGTAGTTTGGTGCTTGTGGAAAACCACAAGGATGGTTGCATTCATAATATGGCAACAGCCAAGATGAATTATGAAATAGAATTTCATGTTTTGGGGGAAAATTTGAATTCCCTTTTGAACTAATTGGAGTTCCTAAATGAATTATTTTATGTTTTCTCGTGATAACTACATGTGGGTGATGCAGATGAGATGATGTTGATTAAAGTGGAATGTTGACTACAAAGAGTAGCTCGGGGAAGATGTCGATTGGAGACCTCTGAGGGAATTTGGAATTCCTCGAGCCACGGTGCTCTAAGACTTCCGGTCTATCCTGTTGTTGAAACCCAAGGAAAGGGAGGTGTAACAGTCGATGGACTGTGTGACAGTGAAGGTACACACTCTTGGGGTGGGACAGGCATGTGGGGAAGAGAGACCGTTGGTTGGAATGATGTTGGGGTTTGGTACCTTGTCCTAGACCATGTTTATATGGAAGTCTTCTCAATCAAAAGATAAGTATCAATTCTCTATTCATTGTATGTTATGTATCCCATAATCCGTATACAGATTATAATGTTACTAGAATTGCCTGTATATATATATATATATTGCATGTATGTTCTAATGTTGCTTCCGAATGAATAGGTGTACAAGTAGATTTTTTATGTCTGTGGAGTCATAGCACTACTGAGAGTTTATGAATGGATGGAACATTGTGGATCTACATCCATTTGGTGCTTTCAGTGAGGTTTAATTAAAGCATGTAACAAGGAACAATAAGTTGAATGCTTTCCTGAAGAAACTCTATGGAATAGAGCAATTGAGTTTCAATTGCAGCATGGATACCAGAATTGGTGCTTGAAAGTAAAGTTGGATAATGGGCTTCTAATAGATAAATCTTGGAGATTTTGAATAATTTTTGAATTATATATGTGTAAGTAAGTTGCACTGAGGATAGTGCAAAAATAAGTGGAGGGGATTGTAATACCCCGAGGACGATCCCCAGTTGTATTTATGAATTGTAAACAAGTTTTGTAGGACGGTGAGCCGAGTGTTGATAAGTTGGTGGGATTATGTGTTTATTAGGCTGGAGAGCCTAAGTGTTAAAGGCCAGGAGCCTGATTTTGTATATGTAATTATGCAGATCATTAAAAAAATATAAACATCGTTGCGTGTAGACCAAACACGAAGAAAGAATGATGGGGGACTAAGCTTCCACAAGGTTGGGAAAGGGAGGGGGATAAGTATTTGGTCCTAGGGACTAAGCTAGGGGGATTACCTCTAGAGGAATAATATTTTAATATTATTTCCTAAAAGATAAGGTGGACAATTGATGAATGTTGTCCTAAGTTCTTGGAAAGGGAACGTAGGCTAAATGGAGCGCATGCAGCTCCAGGAAGACAAGTGTCGACTTGGGCTCATGCAGTTAAAAGATGAAGCGTCAGTTGTGTTGGGGGGTTCTCTCCCCATTCTTCAATCCTCCACCTTAACTCATTGATATCAGACATCGACCTTTTGTTACCTACGCACAGTTGAGAAAACTTCTCACTGGAAGGAGGTTCTCTTGCCATTTTCCATCTTTCGTCTAACCTGTTGGGGCCTCTACGTCTACCCTATGCATAACCTCGCACATTTGAGAAACTAGTCGGTGAGGGAAAATTCAACCTGTGTGTTTTGTGAGCCCAGGTTTATCCACACTACAAATCTGAGTTCATGCCTTAATCATTTGGGGTTGCTACCTTGTGTTCGCCTAAGCCGTGTTGCGTCTTAGCATTAAGTTGTTTCCATTTTTGGTGTCCATAATTGTTCTTGTTGTTTTTGTCACCCATATCTTCATTGAATGTTGTTGCAGTATTGCTTAGGAGATAAATTGAAGAAGCAGGTTGTTAGACCTGTGAGAAACTCTCCCAGGAGATAGAGTTTGTTGGGAAGTGATTTCTCCTGGAAGGGAGTCCCATAGCAGCTACAGTACTCTGAGACTTCTGGTCTAGCCTATTGATGAAGCCCAAGGTAAGGGAGGTGTATTGGCTGATGGACTTGTAGTAGTGACAGTGTACTCTCCTGGGGTTGAGCAGGCATGTGGGGAATGAGGGTCTGTGAGTTGTGGGCATAAGTGGCTCCTGGGATAAGAGATCCTTCCTGTTGCTTCGTGAAAATTTCTTGTTTTCCTTGCCAAGCCTAGAATTCCCTTGCCCGATGGAGTTTATTCCCAGCTCAAGGTGACCTACTACTGAGAGTGATGAGAAGCGCGGACTAAGGCTGGGAGGTTCATGGAAGGTCTGCACGCAATTGGCGGATTTACTCCAGCTAAAAGATAAGTATCATTATTGTGCTTAATTATGTATTTTATTCATTTTTTGTGATGCTTGAATGTTATCGTGTATTCCGTTGCATGTGGATTTACTGTTAATCTTTTTTTAATCTGAACTGGTAGCAATAATTATGTGTTATTGTGATTAAGAGTTTTAAATTCATTAAAATGCATATATATCATATAAGTGTATATTTCGCATGGTAGCATTACCCCATCTCTGGAGGGTCATGGATGTTACAATGATGATGGGTATGTTGGGAGCTCCATGCATGACATTAATCCAAGAAAGTTCAAACGAAACGAGGATGATATCGAATATATAGAGTGGGTGTGTGAGTCATATTTTAGTTTGGAAAGAATCCCATATTGTCAAGGAATGTGAACAGTCTATCCATGTCAAATTTCATTGCATATAGAAACAATTTGAAAACAATTCAATGTTGGCCCCATTCACAGGTCGCTATTGCCCATGTCTAGTTCTAATACAATGTCTTTTAGTTTTTTCTTTTAAAATGTGTTCAAGATTCATGTCCATGCATCTAGTACTGCAAGGGCATGCAATAACATCAAAAATAAGAATTTGATAAATTGCACAAGCTTCATTAGTTATGTCTTGTCTTTGTTTTTTGTTCTCATCTAAGTACTTTTTGCTCCATAAAGAATATTAGTATGAAATCATTATTTAAATAGAAAATTCCATCTAGCCTCTTCTTCTTTCCACCAAACTCATGGGCGAAAGTCCCATGTTTTTGAACAATTTTGATGAAGATGATATAACAATGATGAACATCATGTTCATCGAAACTTCATTGTTACAATAATATGACATTTATGATGATGACATTTACTGATCATTCCAGGTGGGAATGGATTCCTATGGGATTGATTTTGATGGTAGTTCTCAAAGGACTGTCACAACTAAGAATCCTTCATAGCTACATTTGAACCCAAAATCCGACAGCATCCTCCAACGCAACCCAAAAAATTGTCCTTGTCGTTGGATTTTATCTTTAAAAATTGTAATTTTCTTGTTTTTGGGGGGAATTGGACCCTCCCATACTGTTATTGCATGTGTCTAGTATAACCATGTCAAATTTTATTCCATACAAACACAAATTGAAAAAAAATCAACGTTGACCCCATTCACATATCACTTATAAGCGGAGTCAAGTACATAAGCAGGCACGCCTTATTTTTGGGTTTTTATAGAATAACCAAAGAATATTTGATTGTCGAATTGTTTTTTTGAGTCATGTTTGAGTCCAAAAACCATCTCATACCGTCAATGCATGCATCTAGTCTAACAATGTCAAATTTCAATCCATACAAGCATAAATTGAAAAAAATTCAACATTGGCCCCATTCACATTAATTATTCTATAGGCTTGTTGTTTTATTGTCAAATTGTTTGTGTGAGTAATGTTTAGTCTAGAAACCCTCCCATACCATAAATGCATGCATCTAGTCTAACCATGTCAAATTTCAGTCCATGCAAGCACAAATTGAAAAAATTTCAATGTTGGCCCTATTCACATGTCACTTATATGCGCCAGTTTCAAGTACATGAGCAGGTGCGCCTTATTTTTGGGTTATGATCAAATAACCAAAGATTTGATTAAAGAGGATTTTATCTTTTATATTCATAGAGGATTCAGGAATATTCGTATCGAAATTTGATGTCAGATTTATGTATTAATTCATCTAGTCCTTCACATTAGTTATTCAATAGGCTTGTTGTTTGATTGTCAAATTTTTTGTGTGACACATGTTTGAGTATGGAAACCCTCCCATACCATAATTGTATGCTTCTAATATAAACATGTTAAATTTCAGTCCATACAAGCACAAATTGAAAAAAAATCAGCGTTGACCCCATTCACATGTCACTTATAAGCGAGGTCAAGTACATGAGCAGGCACGCCTTATTTTTGGGTTTTGATAGAATAACCAAAGAATATTTGATTATCGAATTGCTTATTTGAGTCATATTTCAGTCTGGAAACCCTCCCATACCATCAATGCATGTGCGTTTTCCTACCCTGTCAAATTTTAGTCCATACAAGCACAAGTTGCAAAAATTTCAACATTGGCCCCATTCACATTAATTATTCTATAGCTTTGTTGTTTAATTGTTGAACTATTTGTGTGAGTCATTTTTGAGTCCAAAAACCCTCCCATACCATCAATTCATGCATCTAGTATAACCATGTCAAATTCCAGTCCATACAAGCACAAATTGAAACAATTTCAACATTGGCCCCATTCACATTAATTATTCTATAGGCTTGTTGTTTGATTGTTGAATTGTTTGTGCAAGTCATGTTTGAGTCTGAAAACCCTCCCATACCATCAATGCATGTGTCTAGTCTAACCATGTCAAATTTCAGTCCATACAAACACAAATTGAAAAAAATTCAACGTTGGCCCCATTCATATGTAATTTATATGCGTTGGTTTCAAGTACATGAGCAAGCGCACCTTATTTTTGAGTTATTAAATTTTATATAATAATGATCTAGGTGAAATAAGAATAGTTGTGCATTAAATTTACTGAGCTTCTCTTTGTTTCGAGAATTATTTAATATTATCTATTGAACGGGCCCAACCACGTGAAGGTGGAAGCTCATATGCCCCCACCCCCCCTCACATCACTCTCAATTCCACAAAACCCGAAAAAATCTATGTACTAGAAAATAAATGAATGTGTTTTTTGTCATAATTAAGAAACTTCTATAAAATGGCATAATTAAACTTGAACACTAATTTATACAATAATATACCAATACAAGTCAATAATTCTATCAATATTAAATCAGTATATATATATTAGATATATTAAAGCATACCTCGTACACTTCAAGTCCACATATGTATCATCCATTGTCGTAGAAAATTTGACGCCTAGACGTAGAAAAACTGACAGCAATGCCTTATTAGTTGAATATCTGATGACCATCGAGGACAATTCAAAAAAAAACAAGAAAAATACAATTTTTAAAGGTAAAATCCAACAACAAGGCCAATTTTTTGGGTGGCGTCGGAGGATTCTGTAGGATTTTGGGTTCAAATGTAGTTGTATTGATCTCCCACCTGAAACTTATGTGGCACCCAATGTTGATCATGGTGTTGCTTGTAATTGGCATTGGACTTCTATAAAATATCCTAAGCTTGTTGGCGGATGTGTTGGATCCGCTCAATCAACCGGGTGGCTTTGTAAGATTTAGTTGGAGCATGTGGCATGTCAGCTTGGGTGGATGCAAGGGGTATTGCAACATCCATGGGACCCAATGGTTGAAATCCCAACCCCACTTAAAAGGGTTTGTGGCCAGTTGAGCTATATATGGCTCGATTGTAGTTGTGTTGAACATAGGGAAGACTCTCATCCCATGTGCAAGGGTGCTTGGAATTGTACATGTGTAGGATATGCATGATCATCCAGTTGACGACCTTGGTTTGTCCATCTGTATGGGGGTAGAAGGCAGTGGATTTGGTGAGATTGGTTTCTTGCAGTGACCAGAGGCTCGACGAGAATGTGATGAGGAACTAGTTGTCTCGATCTGAGATAATGGTTTGTGGGATCCCAAAATGTACCCACACTCATTCAAAGAATATCTTGGCAGTGGCCTTGATTTTGATGCTCTTCTTGCATACGGCCATAATTGTCATATTGGAAAAGAAATCAACAACCATAAAAATGCAGTCATTTCCCCACTTGGTGGACAGAAGGCCCGACATGTAGTCCATTGAGATGGATTCCCATGGCCTATCAAGAGTAGAAAGAGGGGTGTACAGGCCTTGTTTCTTAGTCATTTTGGTAATAGCGTAGGAAGTGCAGGACTTGATCTACTTGTTGACATCTTGTTGAAGTTTCAGCCAGTAGAAATGTTGTTGTATCACTTCCATTGTCTTTTCTACGCCGAAGTGTCTTACCACCCAACTATAGTGGGCTTCCCAAATCATATTTTCTCTCTTGCTTGATGGAATGAAAATATGGCCTAGATGGCACAACAGCCCATCTTGAAGATGGAAATCAGTGATAGTTGTGTGTGTGCCCAACATCTGGTATGTGGTGGTGAAGTTAGGGTCTTTCTCATAGAGGTGGGGCCATCTAGAGGTCTTGTAGCCGCAAGATTCTAGCACCATGGTGAGTGTCACGACTCGAGGTCGGCTAAGGAAATCAGTAACCCAATTGGTACTTCCTGTTTTATACTTGATTTTGAGGTGAAATTGTTATAAGTATGTGGACCACTTCTAATGGCAGTGATTCTGCAATTTGCATTGTGCCTGCATGACCTGTAGTGGCTTATGATAAGTGTGGATAATTGTATCCTTCCCGAGAATGTAATGCCTCCACTGGTGGCAAGCTTGCATAATGGAGTACATTTCTTTTTCATAAGTAGGGTACTTATGGATGACATATGATACTGTCTCACTATGATAGGCCATGGAGTGGTCGTGATTAGTGAGAATTGTGCCCACAGCATAGTCTGAAGCATTTGTCTCGATCTCAAAGGGTTGTTGCAGGTTAAGTAATGAAAGCACTGGGGTTGAGCTCAAGTGTTTCTTTAAATCATCGAACGCTTACTATTAGGACAGGCCCCACACAAACTCTTCCTTACAACCACCCCTAGTTACTTGGTTGAGGGCCCATGCAATATGGGAGAATCCCAACACGAACCTGCAATAGAAATTGGCAAGGCCTAAGAAGTTATGAAGCTCAATGAGCATGGTTGGGGTTGGCCAATCACAGATGACCTGGATCTTGGTTGGATCCACATGCAAACCATGATCATCAACAATGTATCCTAGGTACTGGACCCTATTCATGCCGAAGGATCATTTTTCAAAGTTGGCATATAGCTCTTGTTGTCGCAGGGTGTGCAGAACCTATTGAATATGGTACAAGTGTTTCACCCAAGTCTTGTTGTAGATGAGGATGTCATCCAGATACACCACCACAAATGAATTGGTGAAAGGATGAAATATATCATCTATCATCCTCATGAAAGTTGTTGGGGCATTTTTCAAACCAAAGGGCATGATCAGCCATTCAATAATACCTTCTTTTGACTTGAAGGTAGTCTTCCATACATTTGTCTACTCTATTGGGACCTAATGAAATCTAGACTCCATATCAAGATTACTAAAGTATTTGGCCCCCTCTAGCTTATCAAGGAGATATTTGATTCGGGGTATCGAGTATTGGTTCCTGACTGTGATTTTATTTCTGGATCGGTAATCAATGCAGAGTCCCCATGTCCCATATTTCTTCTACACCAGCAAGATTGGGCTTCCACAAGGCGATGAGTTAGGTCGGATGTGCCCATTCTAGAGAAGTTCTTGGATCTACCACTTGATATCCTCATTTTCTAACAAACAATGACAATAGAGTGGCCCATTTGGTAGTGGTGTGCCAAGGGTTAGATCAATGGAATGCTTGAATTGACATTGCAAATGTACCCCAATATGTGAGGAGAATATGTCTGTGTATTCTTCCATGACCTTATCCACTTGCTTCTTCTGTGTGGAGAGGTTAGTCATGGAGGCCATGGATGTGGCTGTAATATTTCTCTCACTCTGAGAGAGAATCATGAAGAAGACAAAATTTCCACTCTAAGGGATGACCTTCCTACATTGCTTGGCAGAGATCAAGGAAATAACACTAGAAGGGACTACCTCGGGTATCCTGTACAATGTCATGTTCAAAGTAATAATAACATTGTGAAGCCTAGACTCATATACAACATGATGTTTCCATAAATAAGGTTGTCCCAAAAGAACATCACAAACTTCAATGGGATAAACATCATGCAATAATTCATCTTTGAAGGGCTTGATGTTGTATGACAAGCAACATTGTTGGCTGACGCGAAGATCACTTCCTTAGCAGAGCCATCCGATGGTGTAGGGTTGCGGGTGTGGTGTTGTCGACAGGGATAGTTGCTTGACTACCTCCACTGAGATGAGATTCTTCTAGATACCACTATCAATGATGAAGAGCAGCGAGGTGCCTTTCACCCACATCTGTGAATGAAATAGGCACTCACCTTCCTCTGGCTTGGCAGGTTCACCAGGCTAGATCTTGGTGGTAGAAATGATGGCACTAGATTCCGCATCAATGATCCGTATCCCCTTTTCTAGTTCTGACTTAGAGTCAGAACCTGCATATGATTAAGATACTTTCACCTTATCCACCAATGATTGCTTTGAGTGGCAATCAATAGTGTTATTCTAGAGGATCTTATGGAAGTGGCACCACTTCCCAATATCTTTCTTCGTCTTTCAATTGTCCTTATTTTCTTGTGGCTTAGGTTGGTTTTCCTGAGGCCATCCATATTTTCTCTATCCTTTGTTCTATGATTTGGGGCTTCCCTTACCCTGCTTTTGTTGTGAGGGGTTCCCAAACCCAAACAGTCGTGTCTTTTGTTTAAGCTTCTGCTCGATTTTGACGGCATATCGATAGGCTACACCCAAGCATGATATGTCCAAAAAGTCCATTTCTTCCTTGATGTATCTATCCAGACAACCACGATACTTGAGCATGATATTTCACTCAGAATCTTTGATACCTATCTTGGTGCACAAGGTATGGAAGATATTTGTGAACTATGGCACTGCTTGGTCCCTTTCATGTCGCGGTGTGGTCCATTTTGTATACAGATCATCATAACTACCAACAGGGAAGTATTGCTCCTCAATAGCATCCTTGAAGGACTCCTAGGTAAGTGTAACTGTAAATAATGAGGGTTCCTCTATTGCCTTTTTATCATAGAAATTATCCCACCAATCTTTGACATGGGAAATGGCTTTGAGGAGTGCAAAAGTAATCTTTTCTCTATTTGAAAAGTTATGGACAAAAAAATACCCTTATAGCAGATTCAACCATTTGTCTACATCATCTACGTCTATTTGAACTTTAAATATAGGAATATCAAAGTTGATATGTACCTTGAAGGTGGTGGTGCCTACGCTCAAGGAAGATGTGTCACCTATTGGTAGTTGCCAAAGGATTTGCGTAAAATTATCCATCGTCTCGTTCCTTTGTTGCCAAGGGATTCCTTGAGTAACAATTTGAAAGGATATCCTATCATGTCATGTTTCTTCTCTCCCAACATGGAAGGTCACTTGGGCATGTGATAGATTTTGTCCTCAAGAGAAACAAGCTCGAGACCCAACTTTTTGTACCCTAACCTCATCAGGGACATGCACTAAGAACGATAAGGAGAAAATTGATCTGATACCATTGATCCGGATTTTATGAGTAGAATGAAATGAACAAATATTATTATTATTATTATTATTAACACAAAGACACAAGGAACAATAACAAGGATATAGTAAAACTGGCTTCTATTCAATAAGGAAATATGTTGAAATTGTAAAATACAGACTGAAAACAAGCTTGTTAGAATGGTGGCAGCTTATCCCTGAGAATAGATGTGATGAATGCGCTCATTCACAAGAAAATGATTACAATGAGGCTCTCAAAGCCTTTTTACAATAAACATGAATGTCAAAACCCTAGACATACAAAAACCTAACCCTAGGAGATGAAGTGCCAAAAGTCATATGGGCCCCATTGGGGTAAGTTAGTACATCAACTTCCCAGGGTCCTAACTTTTGCATATGATCTCCATTTTAGGCGCATGAAATCATGTTGGAAAGGTATGTCCGAGGACTACACCTTATGTTGACAAACTCTAACAATGTCTGCAGTTTGACTGTGACAAGCCCTAAAGAAGTTTTTTAGGGCCTCAAAATGGCCCCATAAGTTCAAGACCCGAAAACAAGGAAACAATTGCCAAACTGAAAAATTGCAAGGATCAGCCAGTTGGAACAGGTGGGTGGCCACTGATATCCATCTAGATCATATTAAGTTCCTTGGTAAATGCAAAGTTTGCTTGGAAACCTAGTCATTGATTTTCGAGGCATACTTATTTGAATTGGAAAAATAATGTGGTTGGTTGTTTGAGAGTTAGAAAATGTTTGTATTTTCTACATACATGACCAAATCCCTCATACTTTCACTTTTAATTCGTCGTTCCTTTGATTCCTAGGAACATATATCATTTAAAATTCATCTTTATTCCCCGTGTTGTATGAAATATGAATTATACTTCTATCAGTTTGGCAATGGATAGTTTGACAACAAGAATATATTTTCATCGATAGAAATTATGGTTAAGCGTAGAATTTGAAAAGGACATATTTCCAAATGATTGTTCATTAATGAAATATGTTTGGATGAAGTTCATACAATTGTGGAGAAGAGTTGATTTCTCATTATGCTTCCAAGTTCAATCCCCTTCATACTATCATTTTACATAAATTGTTCTCGGTTCCCAAATACCATGTTATTTTTCAATTCATATATTTTCCCCCTGATACATAAACAAATTCACTTTGGATATGGACAATGAACATGCTAGTAGTTAATGAAGATGTGATTGATATGGAATTCATGAGATGATTATTGACAAACATTGGGATATTGGAAAATGGTTGATGATTGATGTATTTTTATTCTGGACATGTAACATTACCCTCCTTGTCATTTATTTTCACTTTCCATACATTACAAAACCCATCATATTCCCAATTACAATGTAACTCCCATGTTCTTAAAAAAAATATCAGTTATATAATATTGTGAGGGATGGAAGTGTTTTGAAGCAGGGATAAATGTTTGTTTTTGAAGTTACCCTTCATTTACCCTTGTTTGACTGCATGCTTGCTTGTTGATCAAGTCAGAGCTATTTCTAAAATTATGATAATGCAAATGGTATTTGATGTTTTAATTGCTACTGTATACATACCCTAACCTAAACTTATGTTTAATAAATGATATTTTTCAATAGAGGCAACCATGGAAGAGGAAATAGAGGTAGAGGAAGAACACCAAATGATTTTTGGAAAGGAGGAAATAGGACACTCCAATTTTCCATTCAATTTGATGTTGATTCTGAAGAGTTTAATCAACTCTTACAGACAGGTTTCCTGAACTTATCCAAACAAAGAGCCTTCCAATATATTCCTCCACTTGAAATACCACCTTTTCACCCTCATCCTAACATCTTTGGCATACCAGTGCAGCCACATATGTCCTTACCACCCAAGGTCCCCATCAATGATGGCTAGAATGATATTGTACATCCCCCTCCCCCTCATTTTGATGGATGGCCAACAACTTCTTTACCATTTCCACCACCTCCTCCTCTTAATATACATTCTCAGCATGTTTATTCCATTGCTTCATGTGCATTACCCAAAGCTTTCAAAATCCAAGAACCAAAGTCTAGCAAAGGAAAATCTAAGACATCCTCACATTCAGTTACATCCCATTCTGATCTGGATTTTATGAGAAGAATGAAATGAATACATATTATTAACAGGTACTTAACATAGAATAAAAAAGATACAGTAAAACTGGTTTTCTATTCAATAATGAAATAAGTTGAAACTGTAAAATGCAGCGGAAACAAGTTTGTTGGAATGGTGGCGGCTTATCTATGAGAAGAGATGTGGCAGTTGTGCTCATTCACAAGAAGATGATTACAATGAGGCTATGAAGGCCTTTTTACCATAATCAGGAATTCCAAAAACCCTAGACATCCAAAAACCTAACCCTAGGAGATGAAGCGCCAAAAGTCATGTGGGCCCCGTTTGGGTAAGTTAGTACATCAACTTCTCGGGGTCGTAACTTTTGCATACGATCTCCGTTTTAGAAGTATGATAGACCGTTGGAAAGGTATCGTTGAGTAGATTCATTTTAGGAAAAATATGGAAGGAATTTACATATTTCAAACCTATTTTCCCAAAAAAAACATTGTTTATGGCCTCAAAACGGCTCCAAAAGTGAAAACTGCTAAAAATAGTAAATTACCAAAATTGCCAGAAAATTGTTTTGAGCCAGTTGGAAAAGGTGGGTGGCCACCAACATCCACCTAGATAAATCCTCCCTCCTTAGGAAGCAATGGTCTCCATTACGTTGAGGTCCCCCATCAGATAAGGAAATTTTTGTTGAATTTGGCCCCGGGTAAGCCACTTGCCTTGGTGCAGGAGTTGCCCTGCTTTGACGACTTGATAAAGTTGGATCCTTTGTTGTCGAGTGCCCTTAATTTGTGTATCCACAATCTGATCATTGGATTTTTTATATATGCAGTCGGGTTTGAGCTCTGTTGGTGTCATTTGTTCTGCTACTTCTGAGGTGTCCAATAATGGTGGGAAACAAGGGTGAAGGAGATCCACATTGAACATTGGGTGCAGGCCAAGGAAAGGAGGAATGTTGAGTTCAAAATCATTATCCCCCACAGCCTTGGAGATAGTGTACAGCCCATAACAGAGTGGGTGAATCTTCCAATGGGGTCCTATAATGCCTTCTTTTTGCAAGTGCAACCAAACTTTGTCACCCACCTGAAACTTATGTGGCACCCAATGTTGATCATGGCATTGTTTGTACTTGTCATTGGACTTCTATAGGATATCATGAATTTATTGGCGGATATGATGGATCCATTCAATGAACTAGGTGGCTTTGTTAGCTTCAGTTGGAGTAGGAGATGAGTCGGTCGAGGTGACCGCAAGGGGAAGAGCAACATCTATGGGACCCAATGGTTGGAATCCCAACCCCACCTGAAAGGGATTGTGGTCGGTTGAGATATGAAGGGCTTGGTTGTAGCTATGTTGGACATAGGGAAGGCTCTCATCCCATGTGCAAGGTTGCTTTGAATTATACATGTGAAGGATATTCACAATCATTTGATTTACGACCTCAGTTTGGCCATTTGTATGGGGGTGGAAGGTCATGGATTTGGTGAGCTTGGTGTCCAACAGTGACTAGAGGCTTGACCAGAATGTGATGAGAAATTGACTGTCCCGATCTAATACAATGGTTTGTGGGAGTCCAAAATGTACCCAGACTCGTTCAAAGAAGATCTTGGTAGGAGCCTCTGTTGTGATTCTCTTCTTCCAGGCAACCAGAATCGCCATCTTAGAAAAGCGATCAATTACCACAAAAACACAATCATTTCCCTGCTTGGTGGATGGGAGGCCTGACATGTAGTCCATTGAGATGGATTCCCAAGGCCTGTCAGGAGTAGGAAGAGGGGTGTATAGGCCATGTTTCTTAGTGGTCGGTTTGGCAATAGCACAGGCAGTGTAGGACTTGATATACTTGCTGACCTCCTGTCAAAGTTTCAACCAGTAGAAATGTTTCTGTAGCATCTCCAATGTCTTTCTGATGGTGAAGTGTCCTACCACCCAACTATAGTGGACTTCCTAGATCATCTTTGCTCACTCGCTTGATGGAACATAGATATGGCCCAGACAACACAGAAACTCATCCTAAAGATGGAAATTATTGACAACTACATTTGCACCCAACATTTGGTAGGTGGTGGTGAAGTCTGGGTCTGTCTTATAGAGTTGGGGCCATCTAGAGGTCTCATGGCTGCAAGAGTCTAGCACTGTGGTGAGTGACACGAATGGTGGTCTGTTGAGGAAATAAATGAAGTGATTGGTGCTTCTTGTTTTATACTTGATGTTGATGTGGAATTGTTGCAAGTATGTGGACCACTTTTGATGGAGGTCATTCTACAATTTTCCTTGTGTTTACATGAACTGCAGTGGCTTATGATCAGTGTGGATGATTGTATCCTTCCCAAGAATGTAATGTCTCCACTGGTGGCAGGCTTGCACAATGGAGTACATTTCTTTTTCATAAGTAGGGTACTTACAGACAGCATTAGATAGTGTCTCACTATGATAGGCCACAGGGTGGTCGTGCTGAGTGAGAAAGGTGCCCACAACATAGTCTAAAGCATATGTCTCGATCTCAAAGGGTTTTTGCAGGTCTGGTAGTGAAATTACTGGGGATGAGCACAAACGCTGCTTCAAATCCTCGAACTCTTGTTATTGGGACTGACCCCACGCAATTTTTTCCTTACCACCACCCCTGGTTATTTGGCTGAGGGCCCATGCAATATGGGAGAATCCTAACACAAGCCTGTGGTAGAAATTGGAAAGGCCTAAGAAGCTCTGAAGCTCAGTGAGTGTGGTTGGGGTTGGCCAGTCATTGATGACTTGGATCTTGGCTAGATCCACATGTATGCCATTCTGATCAATGATGTAGCCCAGGTAATCCACTATGTCCATGTCAAAGGAGCATTTTTCCAAGTTGACGTATAGCTTGTGCTATCGCAGGGTGTGCTTAACCTACTGAATATGTTGCAAGTGTTTGGCCCAAGTCTTGTTGTAAATGAGACTGACATCCAGATACACCACTACAAAAGTATTGGTGAATGGTCGCAGGATATCATCCATCATCCTCATGAAAGTGATCGGAGCATTTGTCAAACCAAAGGGCATGACCAATCATTCAAAAAGGCCTTCCTTTGACTTGAAGGTGGTCTTCCATACATCTATTTGTTCTATCGGAACTTGGTGGTAGCCAGAATTCAGATCAATCTTACTGAAGTATTTGGCCCCAATGAGTTGATCAAGGAGGTCGTCGATTCATGGAATCAGGTACCAGTTTCTGACTATGATTTTATTTAGAGCCTGGTAATCAATGCAGAGTCATCAGGTTCCATCTTTCTTTTGTACCAGCATGATTGGGCTCTCGTAAGGTGATGAGCTGGGATGGATGTGCCCCTTGTGGAGAAGTTCTTGGATTTGTTGCTTAATCTCCTCATTCTCTAACAAAGAGCATCGATATACTGGCCCATTTGGAAATGATGTGTCAGGGGTCAGATCGATGGGTTGCTTGACCTGGTAGTGCAGAGGTACCCTGGTAAGTGAGGAGAAGATATCTGAGTATTCTTCCACGAATTTATCTACTTGTTGCTACTATGTGGAGAGGTTAGCCACAGAGACCCTGGATGTGGTTGTGATATTTCGCTTATTCTGAGAGTGAATCATGAAGAATACAAACTTCCCCATCTGAGGGATGACCTTCCTGCATTTCTTAGCAGAGATCTAGGAAATAGCACTAGGTGGGACTGACTCAGGTATCCTGTACAATTTCCTGTTCAAAGTAATAATAACACTATGAGGCCTAGACTCATATACAGCATGATGTTTCCATAAATAAGGTTGGAACAAAATAACATCACAAACTTCGAGATGAGAAACATCACACAATACCTCATCTTTAAAGGGATTGATGTTGTACGACAGTCGACATTGTTGGTTGATGCAGAGATCGCTTCCTTCGCGGAGCCATCCAATGGTGTAGGGTTGTGGGTGCAGTGTTGTTGGCAGTGCCAGCACTTGATGACCTCTACTGATATGAGGTTCTTATGGCTACCACTATCAACGATGAATTGTAGCGGAGTGCATTTTACACACATCTGTGAATGGAAGAGGCGCTCTCCTTCTTCTAGCTCATCTGGTTCACCAGCCTGGAGCTTGGTGGTAGCAACAGTAGCACTAGGTTTCACGTCAATGATCCATATTCCCCTTTTTGGTTCTGGCTTAGAGTCAAAATCTACATCTGATTCAGAGGCTTTCACTTCGGCCACCAGCGACTGCTTTGAGCGACAATGAGCAGTGTTATGCCAAGGGCTCTTATGGAAGTCGCACCACTTACCACTAGTTTTCTCTGTGTGATGTAACATTCCACCTCTGACTTCTAAGTCTTATTCTGATTCTTACCCATTATGGGGTATGAAAGAATGTTTTTGGTTGCATTTCATAACTGAATTAATAAAATCATTTGATTGTTTTTGGTTGCATTTCATAACTGAATTAATAAAATCATTTGATTTTTCTGGAGTCTCATTTTGGACTATATGTGTAATCTTTATTTCAGATTTTTTGTTTTATGACTGTTCATAAAATTGTTATAAATTTATGTTATAATCATTTCTTTATTTTTTTGTCATAATACAACATTAGGCCCAAGAACACATTTCTTTAGGACTAATTGATATTTTTTCAAAAGGATATAAACATAGGGTAACAATCCCACCTATCTTGCCTTAGCCTAGCAACATTCAAAAATGTTGGTACAAGGATAGCCATTCCTTTTCATCAACAGTCCCTACATTGTTAAACATGTCTTGAGAAGAGGGGCTTACGAGATCGTTGACTATGATGGAAATCTTCTCTTGGAACCTCGCAATGGGATCTACCTCAAGAAGTATTATGCTTAGGCCTTCAAGTTGCATGATTTTCTGCACATAGGTGTGTTTTTGTTTTGGAGTGGTGTGCTTTTATTTTTGTGTGAATTGACTATCTCAGTTAGCTACTTATTATTCTTTATGATTTTCATATTTCATCATCCTCCTCAGTTTATGTAGGATATTTTTATGGTACCAGCCGTAGTACCCAGAATATCACTTTCTCTACTTGGGTAATCCTTCGCCCACCGATAAGATTGTGAGTTCGATAGGTGTTTACCTCAGTCCTGCAACCAATAACATTGTCGAATTTAGTGTCATCATTGAACTGTTGTCTGAGGATCTCACCTTTGGCGTCCATCATTAAGTCATCCGGTTGGACTCCCAGCTTATGGTCTCACAATTTAATCACACCTATAGTATCAAACATCCCATCCTCTTGCACAAGTATTTGAGGGTTCCTCTTCTTGAGTGTTACTTTGACTACATTGAGTATTGTCATGTTCTATGAGGATCTAATACATTGGTTTATTTATTGGATAATTACATATTAGAATGACATTTGTCTCATTAAATTAAGTTTTAGCAT
>JZKD02S1673567.1:274272-293591 GCA_000966675.3 Picea glauca | reverse complement strand
TATATATATATATATATATATATATATTGCATAGAGTGTTACATCCTTAAAAAAATGATATATATATTGCATAGAGTGTTACATCCTTAAAAAATGAGGTGCATATACAAAATTGGGGCTCTACTGGCCTCCTGATAAAACCAATGTCGACCAGCTAATAATTGTGTCTAATACAAAATTGGGGATGCCATGGTCTATTCATGTCGATGTTGGCTACCATGATAGCATAAAAGTTCTTGAGCAACATTCCATAGAAGTTGGAGGAATGAGTGGGAAACACCTTTTGCATTCCACTGCAAGTGCGGGGGCATCTCATCCTCTGGTGTGGGGCGGACTCCCATTGTCATCCCATTCAAGTTTTGTTAGACACAACCCATCTCTTTGTTGTTTCCACCTCCCTCCCCCTCCAATGACTCCTCGTCGCTACTCCAACAACAATCTTGGCCCCATCCCTATGAACACTCGGGTCCTACAATTGTGATAAAAACGAAATTGTGTCAATTATTTTGCACCTGCCAAAAATATCACATATTCCAAAAAGACAAAAACATGAAAATATGAAAAACCAAAAAATCTTACCCATGGGGCCCCGCGCCTCACCCGGGGGGAACGAAAGCTTCGGATCCTACCTGAAATCAATCCAGACATAAGGAAAATCATCTATATTGAAAATTCAGTGACGCCACCAAATGGTGAAACTGGTCCCGTAACGGTCTGGATGTTGTCCACCTGGTACCCTTCTCACGTACTCGGCCCACAATTCCATATGTGGATCTTAAGGCCATGTCTCACCCATCACTATATGGGGCCTCAGTTGAGGCACCCACTCCATGAAAATTTTCACCAAGAGGGAGACATACTTGACATGGTTTTGCTTGAACTTCTTGCATCGAGACAACTACGCCTTCATGTTAGCTAAGACTCCCTCGCACCAATCAAATATTGTTGGCTCTAGACACATCAATCCCACCTGCATATTGATCTTCATTGCTAAATACAGGCGTTTCTATCCCACTACATGGGTTATGCAAAATAGTATGGTCTTGAGTGGTAACTCTATAATATCTTGGATTGGTATATTGTCGCTCGTCCAGTGGAAACCATACCAACAAAATTTCTCAATGAAGTCCATCATGGAGGAATCATCTTCGCTTCATGAATAATCTACCCACCATAGTACACCCCTCCAAGGAAAACCAATACATAAATAAATATCGTCCATGTCCAGTTGCAACACTTTACCCTGGATAATAAAGAATTCTTGGTTAGGGTCCCAGTACTAAAATAATTGGTGTTGTAAGTATTCATGGGATCCTAGCAGAAGACACTGTAAGAATTTCAACAACCCACAATCCCGAAGAGATTCCAAGGTAATTCCATCCCCTTAGGCAAAAAATTCATCAACCTCATGGGCTCTCTCTTTCCACTCAATCATCTTGTCTGGTTCCCTACACACATCCAAGAAACATAAAAACAAGAAAACGGTTAGGAACAAAATTCACCCAAAAAATAGCCCACCAAATGCAACACCAAAAACCCTCTACGTGTGGCCTATTGAGCCAAGGAACATTCCTAGGTCATCATGTGAGGACCTATAGTCATCACGTGATGAGTTGCATAACGCTTATAGATAGCCACGTGATGATCCCCAAAAAATTGGTCCTCTCAGTCGCTAGTTAATTGGGCCTACATACTGCCCATTTCCCCACTAAAATCCATGAAAACACAAAGCAAATGAATATGGGATTCCTAGTTCTTACTTGGATCAAACAACAAGTTGAATGGTTGAGAAAATCCTCCACAATGAGATCTAGACACCTACACTTGGAGGAGGGTTTTTCTCCACAAGCTCTCTAATCACCTCTCTTTGCCAATGAAGAATGAATTTTTTACCATGGTAAGTCTTATTTTATAGCAATTTGGGAAATTAAAAAGTCTTTTTCCACATTGAGACCGAATAAGTGGGTTTTATTTGAGCTTTTTTTTATTTTAATGTATTTTTTAATGAAATTGACCCTGACATCTAGTTTTCACATGTTAAACAGGATTACGGTGACTTTTTTACAAACATGGAAACTTCCATTGAACTTGAGGTATGTGTTCCAAAACTAGAATATAGGGGTAGGTTTTTCTTTGCTTTCATCGTCTTATATTATTAATTGTCCATTTTTCCAACACTATGACTTAGGTTCAATCACGGTTGGTTGCGACATTAGCCACTCATTTTTCACATTGTAATTGGTTTGATAGTGCCTACCCTTCATGGGTGCCATATTTAGCACCCGGAATTCCATTCAATATCCATGTTGCGCTTTCCCGTAGGCCCAAGAGCCCTCCTTTAGCCCCACCATGACTTGATGCTTGAGCCTAATTTTACTCTCTCCATCTGTATCCTAGCCACATCCTGTGGGGGATTCCCAAAATTTTATGTTGCTTAATGGTCTCCTATGCATTTGCTACCTACATCATACATCCTGCCACTACGCTATTGTTTGCTCAAACCCCACTTACCACCATTGCAATATCCTTTGACCATTCGTCTCTTGCATTAATTATCCTATGTTTCACATCCATCTACTCATGGAGAGAAAAATTGCTAAGAGTGGATCTCACTTGCCATTACCTTTTGCATTCATCTTACTTAGGTTAGTTCCATGCACTTGAAACATAGGAGCATGATGTTAAGCCATTCGTTCTCTCTAAACGAGTATCCTTTTATGTCTTTTTTGGACTCATAAAAGGACATGAAAAAGATACTATCGAGTACATTTTTCTCCCTTTTTTTGGACTCATTAAAGGACACAAAAAAGATACATATTGAGCATAATTTTGTCTTTCTTTCGTGCTTGTTGAACCATGAAGGAGACCAAAAACACAAAAATATCAAAAAAAGAGTGGGGGGGGGGGTTCACCATTGGTTTATTCTAAAAATGATAGCATCAATCGAATCACCCTTGAACATAGCACATGTTTGAGTCATCATCATACAATTGGGTTTTCGATTTCCTAGGATCCATCCCAGTAATATGAGTCAAAGATATTGTTATGGTTGGTTACTTTCCAATCATCATGGAGAGTACTTCAATGCCTCATGCATTGTTGCACTATATTCATCTAGCTTGTGTGTCTTGCTCCCAAGTCACCGTTGTGTCGTGTTATATGTTCAAGGGAAGTTTAAGCCTGAGTCAGCCATCTGTTGTTTTGTTGACTTTCTGAGTCGACCATCCGTGTGTTCGTTATACTTAGTGATACTCTCTCTTCACATCATCTCTCGGTGTATGTTTCATGTCGATATATGGGGGATGCATTAAGGACCTCCTTCGATGCATATCGTCCTATCAACTTTAGCACATTATCTAGGACATGGATCTAGAAACAAGATAGTACCTTGAAGCTTGCAATCCTTAGTAGTAGGCCTCCTTGTGATCGACAGTGGATTTACATCATTGACTCTTGATCAATTTATTCTATGAGTCTTCAACATCAGATCATATATTCACGCTCGCTATATTTTACTAAGTACCTTGGGGTCCATCTTCATCAACAGTGGGTCCCCTCGTGTCTGTTAACGGTATACATCAATGACCTATAATCATATGGTTTCTACCACGATCGACATTAGCTCATATATTCACGTGATGTAGATTTGTACCATCGAGATTTGGGATGAAGACCTTGGGTATGGGGACACGTCATTCATTTACAACATCCCCCCCCCCCAAGTTGTGATGGAGTATATAACTTATCTATGAGTACTTTGAAGACTTTGAGGGCTCTTTCATCGGTGCTCGTTGTATTCCTAATGTATATATGTTGTGGCATAGATCCACATTGTATTTTTTGGTGCCTATGATTGTATACATGACATAGACCCACATTGTATTGTCTTGTGGATACTCTCTCATTGATAACATGGATCCACCATGTATTATTTCGTGGCCATTGTCTTGTATTTCATGTCATGGATTTGTAGTGTATTTTTTGGCAATCATGCTCTTCAAAGTCTGAGTATGTCTACCTAGGGGATGTTCTATATATGTATTCATTCTTTGTGTTTGGTTGTAGGCCCTCTTTGCTCTCTGGATGTAGTTTTCTCTCTCCTCACGCTGCCTCACATGGACATTATTTTATTGTAATGTGTTTCATCCATCCATTCCTTTTTTGACCTCACACATTAGTGTTACAGGAAAATCCCCCTGTGGACAAGTGGATTTCCTCTTGAAACCTAAATCTCTAAGATCAAGACAGAAAGGTGCTAACTTTGGTCACTGGCATCCTTTTAAACCTAGATAAGTCAATCAAATAGAGAAAAGGAAGAAGATGTACCTTTTTACGATGTTTTTCCTTGCCCAGTCCAACTTGAGCCTTGATTCCCAAGCTCTTCAACAAGTCCTACAATCAAATAACAACAAATACAAAACAACTTCCTATTCTACCATGATTAATTCAAAACTAGATCTATTTATAAAAGACAAGTTCATGTAGGCATACACAACCTTTAAAGAAACAGGCCAAGAACATGTATTAATGAGAACTCGATAGCAATACTTACAGACCTTTGATGAAGTTGCAGCAGCCTCTTTCAACTCTCCTTGTCCAGCCCCTTGCTCAAATAATCCACAATCAAAATGAATATGCTTTACTGATTATCTCCCTTATGAGATCATAAGTTTGATGCCTTCAATGTCCTCCTCCTTCCTTATGAGATCATAAGTTAGGTATCTCTCAATGTATCCATCCATTTCACCATGAGAAGGCCTCCTTATATAAGCTTAGAGAGACCCAACCACCTTATATATTCTTGGGATAGGTTGAGGATCCATCAATTGCAAATCTTCGCTAAGATCCAGCCTTGACCTCAGATTCGAATCCAACCAACTCTAGAGATGAGGGGGATTTTTCCCTGATTTTCCTCAATAACCCAAGATTTCCTCAAACATCCTAGTGCTCCCCTAGAATGGGGCACAGAGTGTTGCAATGCTCCCCCAAAGGAGGGAAAGGAGCGTTGGCACTCCCTAATAGTGGGTAGGGGAGCGTTGCCCAAAATTTCCTTAAAAAATCCCAACTCTCCCCAAGTAGGGTGCACAAAGTGTTGGAACACTCCCCCAAAGAAGGTGAAGGAGCGTTGGCACTCCCTGACAGTGGGTAGGGGAGATTTGGCATTAAAAATTCATTTTTAAGTGGGTTTTTTCATGGCAAAGGCTTTGTACTCTTCATCAAATTATTTCTTCTTCTTTAACCAGTCTTTGAGGGTGTCTTCAAGTCTTCCTTGTGATGTCATTTGAGACACAACATGGGAAAGATGATTGTATGATGTCTGCGACACTTGCGACACTTGTGGCCAAAATGCAACACTTGCGACACTTTTAATGACGAAAATAGGTCATCATTGAAATGATTAATTTTGATGTGTAACAGACTGCCCCCCAAAGTGCGAAGTTAGAAGACGTGATGACTAAAGTACTTTGTAGAATTTTCGAGCAAGGGCATGGATGTGGAGAACCTGGTAGATGCTGCACACAACCATCAAACAAATATTATGACATGTTTCAAACCCAAGGCAGGCATACATATGCTTGGGTGATAAATACTTGCAAGGTATGGCTGCCATAAGATACACTATGGATCCATAATTATATTAACAAAAAGGTATGGCCACCCAAGATACAATGTGGATCTATACTTCCATGAGATGAATTGATCATAGCCACGAAAAATACACAGTGGTTCTATGAGACGACAAGACATAGCCAAGGACCAATACAAAGTGGATCTATGTGACAGTATATGTGTCAATATTCAAGAGAAACTTTGTCACAACCTGGGCAAAGTACATATCAGAGTGATCACTCAACCTAGGGTCTTCTTACTGATCCTGATGTAGTATGAGTCTAACCACGTGAATAGATGTCTTGATGTCGAACATGGAAGAAACCACTTGATTACCAGTCAATGAGGTAAAACGTTAACAAGTTTTGATGTCAATGATTCCCAAGGTACCCTAGTACATTCCAGTGAATGTCAATAAATGAGATGATGTCGAACATCCATGGAATCATACGATCAGATTTCAATGATGTAAACCCATTGTCTAAAGTGAGGAGGCTTACCATTGAGGCATGTCGATCCCAAGGTACTAACTGGTTTCTAATTCTAGTTCTCGGATGATGTGTTGAAGTCGACAGGAATAGACTCGTCGCAGGTGGGCCTTGATGTATCCCCCTTCAACGATGTGAAACTAACATAGAGATGTAAATTGGTATATCAAATGAACATGGACTGACACGAGTATTGAAAAAGGATATTTGTGATGGTTTACTCTCAAGGCAGATACTTCCCTTGAACACTAAGGCACAATAGCAGAAACATGACATGGACCAAAACATGATGATGCAATGGACACTGTGACTTTCATCGGGTGACCCAAAGGAGTAAAGAAACTCATAGGATTAGTTCAATATAGAGGTTCATCGGATTAAAATGTATGCAAAGACAAAGTGTTGTGTTCAAGGGCAACCGTAAGAGTGACCTGTAATGTTCCCAAAAACTGCTTGGCTTGCTTCCTTCAATTTTTTCCCCCATCCAGATAGATGAGTACCTCTTTTTTATTTAATGAGATCGAGGAGGATAACACATGCTCTATATAACTCACCTTCGATAATTCCCTCTTCCTTTGTTTAACAAACTGGAAAAAGTAAGGGTTCAGTCCCATATGGGCCCTTCAATGTATGATTTTTTTAACGAGTCCATAGAAGGTAAACTTGGTGATTTTCATGTTTAGAGAATCTGAAAAGAACTTAAAGACGACTCCAGGGTTGTCCTTTTTCATAATTTTAGTCTCATGAGGCAAAAAAAGAGATAAACTTCCACTCGCAAGATTCCCTTTCAAACCTTTTAACGAGTGTGAAAGGAAGCAAGATCACTCGGCAATATTTTCATGTTTAGAGAGTCTGAAAAGAGCTTAAAGGAGACTCCAGGGGGTTCCTTTTCCATATAACCTTTACGAGTCCGAAAAAGTGATAAAAGTATACCTGGTTACACTCTCATGTATTTACGATCACGAGAAAGAACAAAGACTAAGCTCGATATTGGTTTCATTTTTACACAAGCTTGAAACAAAATTAAACATATACTTGTAAATTTCCAACGTAATTTCCAAATGTTGGGACACCCATGGCTGGTCGGTACTATGCCCCCAGCTTGAAAATTTAGTGGAATAACTCTAGATAGATAATCAAAGGTTGGAAGCATGCCCCCCAAGCTTCAAATCATTCACCGACTGTGAGGTTATCACCAATTTCTATACTAGATGGAGAAAAAGGATACAAGTGGATGAAAAGAAGGTTTAAATACGAGTCCTAACGAAAGACTTGACTTGGTATGAGAGGTGATTGTTTCATTTTTTAACGAGCTTGACATGTGAAAAATAACTATGCTCAAGGATCCAGGTTCAATCCCTAGATTTTTGTTTCATTTTTTAACAAGCTTGCCACAAAGAAACGAAACTATGCTCGTGACCTCTGTTTCAATTTTTAACGAGTGTGCCACAGAGAAGAGAAATTGTTCTCATGACCTCTATTTCATTTTTTAACGATCTTACCACAGAGAAAAGAAACTATTCTCATGACTTCTTCTTCATCATGGTTTCCAAGAGGATAATGCTCTGGAAGGAAACCATGTCAAGGGAAGAAACTCGTTCATGGCTTCCAAGAGATCTTCACTGGATGGAAGAACAATGCTCTGGAAGGAACACATGTTGAGGGCTACAACAGGGGTAAGGAGATCAGGCTCCAATAGCCCTACCGAAGAGATCACCGTGTCAACTACCGGATCTAATTCATCAAAATTTGAATTCATGGGAGACAACACCACATAATTGGCCTGTGGCAGGGGTGATACCAACTGCATATAAGACCCGTTTAGGGAGGTCATTGGGTTGATGGTCAAGTCAGGGCCAACGCATGAAAGTTGATCAATAGCCACAATTTTTCCATCGTGAGGGAAATATATCAAACAAAAAAAAGTGGACACAACAGCTTTCATAGCATAGACATAATCTTGTCCAAGGAGTAAATCAAAATCCAAGGGGTCCTGGACTACCATAACATCAATAAAGATAGTTTTCCCTCCCAAAGTTATGGGAAAATGGGGAAGGATCCCTAAAGGGTGATTGGTTCTTCTGTTAAAAGAGAACAGAGTCTAGGTAACTGACACAAGCTAAGGATAACCCAAATATTGCCAAGTAATAGAGAACAAAATACTAACGAACAAACCTTCATCTATCAGCGCATGAGGAATGTCCTAACCACAAACATGTACTATAATCTCGAAAGGAATGTGAGAGGAAATACAAGGTCCATTTATCACACCCCAATCAAAGAGGATGGCCTCATTACTTGGAGGGCGTTTCGCAGGAGAAGGAGGAATGTCCCCCAGCACAGTAGATTCTGTATCAACGAGAAAAATGTGGGCATAATCAAGTTTACTCTTTAGCGGGAGAGTAGGATCAATTGATAACGACATCAAATCAACCACTTGGGTTTCATTATCCAAGGGGAGAATGGGGTTGACAAGTGGAAACAAATTGACTGCTTGGGTTGCAATCTCTAACGAGAAAGCGAAATCGACCAAACATGGGATCATATCAACCACTTTGTCAACTGGTTCAACTAAGGACGTGACCAGATTGACAACATGATCAACCGAACTGACCTATGAAGGGAGCGGAGTAACCACTTTGGCACTCGTCAGAGGAGGAGTGGGATTGACCACGTTGGCACTCTTCAGATGAAGGGTGGGACTGACCAAAAACGAGACTGGATCAGTCACTTGGGTTTCACTTTTCAGATGAAAAGTGGGGTTGATCGATGACAGAACTGGATCAACTACTTTGGTTAGTGGTTCAACTGAGGATGAAACTAGATTGACCACCTGATCAACTAGACTGACCGAATATGGAACTGGATTGACCATTCCATCAACTAACGATGGGTTGGGGGAAATCTTACGATAACCAATTGGAAGTTGAAGCTTTTCCAAAAGAGAAGAAGACTCGTCCATACGAGGACAAAGGTGAGAATAATGATCACCTTTGCATAACGTACAATAAAATTTGACAGTTGTCTTCTTCTTACCAACCTTAACATCACTAGTTGATGGGGTGTCATCATCATGTCTAGCAGAGGCCGATGACATGGAGGACCACATTTCGAAGACCTTGGGGAGACCAGGGAAATCCCTCAGAAAGTGGTCACCCTTACAAAGACTGCAAGGGAATTTGGTTTTCAGATTCTTCATTTTAATCTTGTTGACCTCATCAACACTCCCAGTACAATTGATAGTAGATGGTTGCTTGGATCCAACATCTGATATGGTTGGAGGCTTGGTCCTTTTCGGGTTCTTCTTCTTCATCTATTTATGTTTCTTCTTATTCTTCTTATCAACCTGGCTACTTGCTTTAGAACTTTCACTAGGCGAAGAAGGAGAAAGGGAAGGAGACTTAATGGGTGAAGAAGGTGAAAATTCGACATGAGGTTGATGTGTGGGTGGTGTACTGACATCCCCAGTGGAGTCACCAATTTCTGTTACAGGAAAATCCCCCTGCGGACAAGTGGATTTCCTATTGAACCCTAAATCTCTAATATCAATACAGAAAAGTGCTAACTTTGGTCACTGACATCTGAAGTATTAGGTGCAGCCGAAGCACTGGGAAGATTCGAGATCACCGGAGTGGGCAAAACCAAACCGATAATCCGATGGTGAGTCCCGGAAGACTCAGTGTGGCAATGTACGGAGAACCAATGTTTCCAAAAGAAGGAAAGGTGAAACGTTCCCCTAGACAAGGGGTTCCTCCATTAGTACTCGACCTAAGTTCCACTAAGTAAAACAAACAACACACACTATGAACCTAAGAAGAAAACAATCAAACAAAACTTCCCACAATGAAACCACTAGTTGGTGATTAAATCCAACATTGCGAGATCAATATAGGAAGGGGCAGGGATAGAGCAGGTGGATCAGTTATGTTGGCAACCTTCTTAATGTACTTATGCCTTGGTGCAAGCTTCCATGCAGTAATTGTGGATTTACCCTCCAAGGAGCCCGAATGAGTTTGACCAATGTCTGTTCCAGGTACAATGAGACTTCCCTTCACCATCACCTTGTGTAAGACTCTGAAGATTATGGCTACTAAGGTCACCAACTCGCAGTCAACCCCTAGGCAGGTACAATTGACAGTCCAGTCTAAACGTATGGGCAAGATAACAAGTCTGAAATCCTTCAAGAGAACTGAGGACAAGTGGACCAGTAGAACTCCATAGGACCTCGAATGGATTCGGAGTTCACGAAGCACTGAGACCAAATGAAGACAGTTCAACCTCAAGAAGAATTACCAATACACAATCTGACTACTACGAACAATGAAACCATGGAGGGATAATATCTGTAGCTCTTCCGAACAAGACCTCGTGCGTAACCCATGTGTGAGAGGGGGATCCCAGAAATCCTATATGAAAATTGGATTTTCTCTCCCTATCACAAGATCCTAAGTTTGTTTGTAAAGTTATCTTTCACACCTATTCCAAAGACCTACACCTTAAGCTAATGTAGGTTTGCAAACAGAAAATGTAAAATTGTCTGATAAATTTTATTTTTGCGCTTGATTTTAAGGTTGTTGTTTACTCAAGAGGAACATGGTGTGGACTAAATGATGTTTTGACTGACTCTAAACAATGCAAAGAAATGAGAATTCAAACATTTTATTCGATGAAAGTTATATTACGAGAAGGAGAAAACATTCATCATTCCAGATGCACAATGTCCCAAAATGCCAAAAACTATGCAATTTTGCTACTTCAAATGCAAGCTAGTTTCACTACCCAAAAGAAAGAATGCAAGTATGGTCTTTTTTTTATTCTAATGTATAAATAAATAATATTAAAATCCTTCAATGCTCCAAAACTTTCAATCATAAGGAAGAGTCAAATGCAGATGCAAAAGACACAAAGCGACAAAGGTTTCAAACAAAGCATGCACTCAAAGCAATGAGAACTAAAATAAAACATGTATAAACTTGTCCTAACAATAAATCAATCAAGGATTCAACAACTGACAAACATTCATTGAGTACAAGAAGATGCAGAGAAGAATCCAAGAAAAGACAGGGAGAAAGAGAAATCACTCAAATTGTCCTGACAAAACAAGCAACTAGAAAGGGAAATTCCACATTTCTTAAAAAGTTTCAAGCTCAAATAAAGACAAAAAGGGGTGATAAGCACCAAATATCAACCTAAATAACTTTACAAACCAATCACAAATTCTGTGTAAATACTTCCACAAAACAAGCTGAGAAAATCTGAGCAAAAAAGTGCAAAAATCCTCCAAAAAGGAGACCAGCGCTCCCTGTCTCAAGGGTACAGAGTGTTGCAGCACTCCCTAAATCATTTTAGGCAGGTGCTAGCACTCTAATATGGCCTACAGGGGGGCGTTGATCCACCCATAAATTCAAAAAACAATCAAAAAATGAAGAAAAACTCACCCATAATGCATGAAAATTGGTGAAATTGCTAGTGAAGGTAGGAGAAGGCTCATGCATGATGATCAAACAGTAAAAGTGATCTGAAAGGTGGGAAAATATAAGTAAATACAAGATGAATTTCTTGGGGAAAATGACCTCAAATATCAAATGGAACAGTGCATAGATCTCTGAATTTCCTTACAACAACTTTCATTCAATCAGATAAGTGAAAAAGCAGTGGATCGACTCCAAATCTCAGGGAATAAGAGTGACTCAAAGTAAGGAAGAAAAATGTCAAAAATATAAACAAAACATCATCAATTCTTAGGAATCAATATGTTGGAGGCCAAAATAAGGACACATTGAGATGATATTAACCCTGAGCAGATGAATCAGCAAAAAGCAGCCTCAGAGATCAACTCCAGAAAGTTTTTTAAACAGAAAAAGACCAGTGCTCTGGTGTCAAGGGTACCAAAGTGTTTAATTGTTCTATGGGAGCCTGTAAGGGAGTTCTAGCACTCTTTTGGTAGAGGCAAGGGAGCGCTGGCCTCTCAGAACCCAAAAAAATTGCCCAAAAAAAAAAAAAAAACCTCAAGAAAATCCAAAAATTGAGCGTGTATGGGATGAATCCAAGAGCCAACAACACATATAAGAATCAAATACATAGCATTAATAATATCTAAAGGTGAGAAAAGGATAAAACAATACCAAGGAAGGAAACCAAATCTGGAAGCTTTGGTCCCTAGTGGAATCGCCAATTTTTGTTACAGGAAAATCCCCCTGCAGACAAGTGGATTTCCTCTTGAACCCTAAATCTATAAGATCAAGAGAGAAAGGTGTTAAATTTGGTCACTAACATCCTTTTAAACCTAGATAATTCAATCAAATAGAGAAAAGGAAGAAGATGTACCTTTTTACGATGTTTGTACTTGCCCAGTCCAAGTTGAGCCTTGATCCCCAAGCTCTTCAACAAGTCCTGCAATCCAATAACAGCAAAGACAAAACAACTTCCTATTCTACCATGATTAATTCAAATATAGATATATCTATCAAATACAAGTTCATGTAGGCATACACAACCTTGAAAGAAACATACCAAGCACATGTATTAATGAGAACTCGATAGCAATACTCACAGACCTTTGATGAAGTTGCAGCAGCCTCTTCCAGCTCTCCTTGTCCAGCCCCTTGCTCAAATAATCCACAATCAAAATGAATATGCTTTACCGATTATCTCCCTTATGAGATCATAACCTTGATGCCTTCAATTTTCTCCTTCCTAATTATGAGATCATAATTTAGGTATCTCTCAATATCTCCATCCATTTCACCATGAGAAGGCCTCCTTATATAAGCTTGGAGAGACCCAACCAACTTAGAGATTATTGGGATAGGTTGAGGATCCTTCTCCTTTAGTTGTGGATCTTCCCTAAGATCTAGCCTTGACCTCAGATTCGAATCCAGCCAACTACAGAGATGAGGGGTATTTTTCCTTGATTTTCCTCAACAGCCCAAGATTTCCTCAAACAGCCTAGTGCTCCCCTATAATGGGGCACAAAGTGTTGCAAAGCTCCACCAAAGGAGGGCAAGGAGTGCTTGCACTCCCTGATAGTGGGTAGGGGAGAACTGCCCAAAATTTCCTTAAAAAATCCCAACGCTCCCCCAGAAGGGTGCACAGAGTGCTGGAACGTTCCCCCAAAGAAGGTCAAGGAGCGCTAGCACTCCCTAACAATGGGTAGGGGAGCGTTGGCCTTCAAAATTCATTTTTAAGTGGGTTTTTTCATATGCTTTGTACTCTTCATCAAATGATTTCTTCTTCTTTAACCAGTCTCTGAGGGTGTCTTTAAGTGTTCCTTGTGATGTCGTTTGAGACACGACATGGGAAAGATGATTGTATGATGTCTGCGACACTTGTGGCCAAAATGCGACACTTGTAATGACGACAATAGGTAATCATTGAAATGAGTAATTTTGATGTGTAACAATTAGGGGGCATTCGTTATAGCCTTAATTTCCACCTTACATGCCAGAAGGGAATCCAGCAGAAGATGAAATCCAAAGAACAGTTCTTGCTTGAGATTTAGGACCTTTTTTAGGGTCATCCTGGAACTCATAAGAGACAACACACGATGATCATTGCATGTCATTTGTAGTGAAACAAGCAATTATCTATGTAACCTTCTAGATTTGATGAGTTGCAAAGAGCTAAGTGATGGGTGAGTTGTATCTTTGTGGCATGATCCTAGGAACTCACATCATTAGAGTTTCTATTGGGTTCTATAATATCTAGAAGCTCTCCTAAGCCTCTTCCAAGGATCTATATAAGAAAGGAAAGTCTTGAGAAAGAGGAGGAAGAATCATTTGGTATAGTTATGTTGTCCAATTGTAGAGGTGTTACTCCAGTTTAGAACAACAAGAATCATATTGAGCAAGAAGTAAGGAGCCAAGGAGGATGCATAATCACTAAGGTAAGGATTTGATGTAATTCCTTCATATTGATCAATAGATCATTGGTTTTCCACCTAAACATGTTTGTATTTCCTTTAGAAATGTTGGTATCTAGTTTATTTCATTATAGATCAGGTTATATTCAAGTTAGATCTAGTATTTTGATGTCAAGTAGTGAGGTAGAAAGGCAATGTTTATATTTTGTGTGCAGGAAGCAAGTTGTGGTTGTTGGAGTTGGAACTTCATGTCTACATCAGCCCAGATATATGAAGGACAACCTACAGTGCAAGGTATGTTATCTCTACCACTCCTTAGGTTAATTTTGAGACCATTTGCTTGAGTCTAGGAAACTCATAGAATTATAGCCCCATTGTTTGTTTAGGATCAATGGGCAGGTCCTAGGGAGATGTACTTACTATACTAGTGAGATTTCTCCAATAACATACTTAGGATTCCCTTTCTTTATAATTACAAACAATCAAATAATATTAGTGTATTTAATAAATATTAAAAGGATATAAAGTTCAATGAATATAATCAATACAAAAATATATATTGAGTAACTCACCATGGCATGATATTCATACCCTCCTTCAGCGTTCCTAAAATGTCTACAATATCTTTCAGTTGTTGTTATTAAAATTCTTCTACTATGAAAGCCCCTCCATTGAGTGCAAGGGAAAAAAACATTTCCTATGACCCTTCGCATTCAATGCCACAATTAACCTTTGAAGTGTCCTATCATTTTCCTCTGGAGTAATGTTATATGGCATTGTAATTAACTATTACAACAAAATCCAATGAATCAATATAAGTACAATATATGAATATATTCAACCAATTTCACACATGTAAATGCATTTATATAGGCCAAAAAATATAATGCACATAATAGAGAGGAAGAGGAGCTATGACCCCATGTGAGAGGAAGAGGAAAGGGAAACAATTTTATGGTTCCCATTTCGTCAAACAGTTGGGGAACATTCTTCCAACATTTGTAAACATTTTGTTAATTGGTTGGCATGCATCCTCCAACCTTTCGCACTGTGTCAAAATCCAATATTGTTGAAATTAGGGAAAGGGAAAAACCTTGAGATATCACCCTAGTATATAGTCTTTAGGGTTTACAACATATCCACAGTCCTGTAACTTGTAACTTTTAAATTACCAACACTATGTATGGAGTTTTCTTCCTAGGGCATGCATTTTTCATCATGCCATGTTTTCATGCTTTTTAATGTAGTTTTCCCTTTATGCATTTTTTTACATTTACAAGGTAGTTTTTAGACTCTATATGCAGAAGAAGGTTTTTGGTTTGAAAATGAACATCTAAAGTTATTAAAAGATGTAAAATGATAAAATACGAACTCCACAATTTGAATCACTCAATTTCGAAGGCATATGAGTCCTAAGCATGCATTTTACAGTAAGACAGTTTTACCCTCCATTTTACATAAATTCTTCAATCTTGGTTCAAGGTAGAAGTCCTCTTTCATTTGAAACTGCACTTAGGGTGATATAGATAAGAGGCTCAATATATACATTATTATCTTTAACTTCTCAGTTACCTAATTGATTGAAAATACACATAATTACTACTTTGTGTGTGTGTGTAAGAAAGAAATTATGCAACGAACAAGACAAATGAAATGTACTTCCTCTATTAAAAGAGGAATGCATAAAAAAGGATATTAAATATTCAAACAATGTCTCAATAATATCGAATTCAATTCTACAATCCTTCCATTATTTGTCAAATGGTAAGCATGAAAAAACAGTAATGGAAACAATATGAGGATTGGATGGGTGGGAAATTGTAGCATCCCCGTCAAACAATAAGGCATAAAATAGTGTATGCCTTAGGATTTCATTTTAGAGGACATAGTGGGCATTTTCAGACAAAAAACCTTATGTTGTGCATAAAGGGTAAAAATTTCCTTGTAAAACAAAGAGGTCAAATTGTTAAAATTGGCCTTGTTAAAATGCACACCAAACTAAAGGGAAATGCATGCCCAATGGTGAAATTGGTATGATTATATCAAGGATATATGGGCTTATGAAACATCCATTCCTTGAGATAAATTATGCATGCCCCATGGTGAAAATTGCATGCCCTAAAAGGGAAAAATGCATAAAAATGCATGAAAATAGGGCAGATGAAAAATGCTCGCCTTAGGAAGAAAAATGCATTCCTTGTTGGTAATTGTATGTTGACCTTATGAAATTACAGGAAAATAGGGTATTCATGAAAATGCATGCCCTGTTAGGGAAGGAGGAATGTGCACACCTTGTTAATTACAAATACACACCTACACTATAAAAATTCACACCCTTGACATTTTTTGTATCCCTATGGTGGCCTAAACCTCAAACGGTTCTTCCTTAGCCCATATGGATGGTTTTCATAGGAATATGATTGAAAATGGATGATCATCCATCATGTATGATTGATTCTACTATGGCATATCTTATAAAAACCCTGAACCCATGTTTGATAATTTGTTTGGAAACATACATATGTATTTAAACTTGTATGTTGAGTTGTTTCCTAAGTCACGGAATCTTAGAAATTGGAAGAACTTGTAAGTCTACCACACCTATAATTAATTTCAAATGCATGCAAGATATCTTGCTTAGCCATGTAATTTGAGGTTGAGTTTGTGTGTGTTTGTATTATAGTTGGAAACTTTGTAATTTTTCTTTCAAAATTACCCTCAGACACATTCTCAAATCAATTTTTATTTTACAAGCTACAACTTCGTCGAAAAACCCCTGAGTACTTCCCCTCATTTCGAGGATGGTACCTTGGGTAAACCCTAAAATATTTAGGGCACAAGGCCAATCAACAACAAGGCTTGAAGCCATTACAATAATATACTCGTTATGAACTCGAACATGTCACTTGCAAGAATTGAACCCTAGTGGAGAGGATAAAATCATTCCTCCCAACCACTCGAGCTACACCCAATTGACACATGCACACAATCAATGTCGACACTATTTTTCAAATTCAAATTACACCCCTTGATATTCCAAGTGTTTAAAAATCTTTACCCAAGATGGAAAGTTTTCATTAATTCTCAAAAATCCCAAGTCCATTGTTAAAAAATGGTACAAATCTACTTGAGTGTGCTTATAAAAAAGCACGACAAGTTTTGTAAAAGTGTTATTTTTAATAAATTATATCTTATCTCTAAATTTTAATTTACTTTTCTTGATAAAAGTGCTTGATAGAAAAATATACCAATATAACCCAAAATCAAAAAAAAAAAAAGTTAATTGTCTGCCAAGGGTCTCCTCAGTGAGAATGTGCATTACTCAGTTTCGATTCCTCAGCGTCAGCATGCATTTCTAGATGTTAGCATGCATTCCTTAACCTGCATTAAATAATCTCTTGTCCATGATTTCATCTTTAAATCCATACAACCATGGTTTCAATTTAAATAGGGGCATCCTCTACCATGGACACAGTAATTGAAACAGGGGGTTCCCAGGATGAAAATTTCATGTCAACTAATTCCAGGAGTGTGTTGATGCATGGAGAGATACAAATAATTTTCCAACGTGATTGCTAAATATCCTAAGAAGAGCAAAGGTTTTTGACTTTATGTTTGGACTCCCCTATTTCAAAAATGAGGAGATAGATGATGCCATAGATTATTCCATAGCTAATTATGATGATATAGCTATGGAATTAAAATTATTTGGGTAGAGGGTTTACCTAGAATCTATTTTTTTTGCAAGAGTAACAAAAACTCCACGAAGAGGGGGAGCAACATTTAACTCCAAAAGAATCCCCACGTAGAAAAGACCGAGATGGTCAGTAAAATATTTGCGAAATAGGTATAGGTTCCCAAGAATGGTTTAAGAATGATAGATGTTCCCTAGGGACTATACAAATCTTTGATTCAACTTGCCCTTAGGACAATTATGAATCATCATAAGAGTAATATTTCTGGTGAAAGAATTAATTTCAGATAACAAATCTTACCTATGCAGCTTCTTCTATGATCTTTGTTTCAAAACTCTATCCCATGCTCATGGCCTCCTCACCCTCTTCTCAGTGGCCCCCTCCAGTGTCCGATGAAATAGCTTTCAAATCTATTGCTTCAGGCCTTGGCCCTTCTATTGCCAAACCCCAGCCGCCAAAGTTTGTGAAACGCCTTGAAAAATCCCTGAAGTCATCCTTCCCGCAATGCTAGCTCATTCGAAGGTGTTAGATCTTTTTGAAAGGGGAATTTTAGGTCAGTTCACCAACTTGTGGCCATCCCCTTGTGCCATGGAGATCTGAGTGCAAAAGAATTGGCAGGTTTTGATCAAAGGAAGAATGACCCTCTATTTTTGTGGACACGGATTCTTGTAATGATCCCAAGCCAAATTCCTTCTTGGAATCACTAACTACTACTAATTTATTGAGTTATTAAGTGCATACAAGATTCATCAGCACATGGAGATCACAATATATTCAAGATGTAGAAGCACAAGCAAAGATCTAACCTTTTTATTATGATCATTGTAAGATCAATACAATAGATGGTCGATCTGGCATAAACCTCAGATGGTCATACAAGAAATAGATATGAGCTGCTACAAAATGTTCCCACTAATACAAAATAATGCCTCCAAAGGCTGAATAAGAAATGAAGATTAATACAAGCAGATCTAAATGCCAAACTCTCCAGCTGAAGAATGCCACGCTCCAATAGAAGGCTGAAACCCTCAATAACTCGGCCCTGCTTCCAAAAGTGTCTAATCACCCTAAAAAATATGCCAATTGATAGATCGAGTGATGGTAAGAATAACCCAGGTGCCTAAATCTCCAAGATCCCTCTCAATCTCCATAGATCTGAATTTCCCACTGAATGGGGTGCCCCACTGGATGACTGAAACCCTAGTTGGTTTGGCCTTGATGAAGGAGGCCTCCAAATGATCTGAAACTCTCCAAGAATATAGATCGAGCTATGAGAATCCCATGGGAGAAGTTTCGGACTCAGATCTCAAGCAGATATCCCTAGATCTGAGTTTTACTGAATTACAGGACGTCCCCTATGGCTCCAAGACGTCCCAATCTGCAGACAAATGTAGAATGATGATAACCCTCTAGAAAATCCCTCAAACTGATGGTCCTGCCCCTTTTGAAGCACTAGATGGAGATGGGCTGAGACTAGAATGGTGTGGAGGATTCTTTCATCCCCGAGACCAAGCTGTGGAACAAGGTGAGTGGATATTTCACCACTGAGGTGCTCACAAGGGTTTGTACAACAAACCCCCAAACTGAATGCTCAAGAGCAATAGCAAATGCTAATCCAAAACCAGAATGAGTAATAGGTGCACACCAGCCTCTTACTTATACTTT
>JZKD02S1673567.1:251665-265937 GCA_000966675.3 Picea glauca | reverse complement strand
ATTGATGTTTTGAGTATACTTATGTTTTAAGTTCTTAAATCTTAAAGTTAGCCTACTACTTATTTCATCATGTTATTAGATTTATCATTGAGCAAATGTAGAATAATTGTGTAAAGGAAAATGGAATAATGCTAAAACGAAGTTGTTATTGTGTATGTGTTTGAATAAATGATTATTTGCTTAGCATCTTGTGGATGGGTGCTACACCCTGCCTATTGTAGATATTTATCTAGTCTAGAGTACCATAATCTAGGAGCTTGTTTTAGACCATACAAGGCCTTCTTCAATTTACACACATAATCTACGTTCTCTAACAACTGAAATCCTTCTGGTTGTTCGTTGTAGACTTCTTCTTCAAGTTCCCCATTCAAAAAAGTTGATTTCACATCCATCTGATACACTTTAATATTCTTGGAGTATGCATAAGATAAAAGAAATCATATTTCTTCCATTCTGGAAACTGGGGCAAATGTCTCTTCAAAGTCAATTCTTTCAACCTATGCATATCCTTTACATACCAATCTGGATTTGTTCCTTGTAACATGTTCGTCCTCATTCAATTTATTTCCAAATACCCACTTTGTGCCAATCACATTCTTATTCTTTGGTCTTGGAACCAATTCCCAAGTGCCATTCTTCTCTATTTGATCCAATTCTTCATCCATGGCCTTATTCCAGAATTCATCCTTGTTGGCCTCTTCAAAATTGTTTGATTCAATCATAGATGAGAGTGCTAGGTGCATTTGTTCTGGTGAACAGATTCTTCTTCTAATCTCAACTCATGCATCTTTGTTTCCAATAATCTGATCTGAAGGATGATTCTTGTTAGGGTCCTAACCCACACATAGGTAGAACAATATATTCGGATGTAATAAAGGTCAATATTAATAAGGCCTTGCAATAAAATAGAATAAGTTGGATGTAAGAAGACCTAATAGAAGCTTCCGCTTCTAGAAGGATATTCCTCTAGTTGCTTATTTTGATAGAAATATTTAGTATAAATAGGAGTCGAGGGTATGAGAACCCTAGTTTTGGATATTATTGTAATAGAGCTCTGCTCAACTGGAGGTTGCCCCCTTGAAGAGGCCCGTGAACATTGTTTTCAAATTCAAAGTGATATTTCTATTCTTATTCTTATATCATTTCAGTGCTATTGTGGTGAATGTTCTGGTTATATTGTTGTTATTCTGCCATTTCTAGTATTTTATTTATGTCCTACATACTTTCTATATCCGGTATATTACAAGTGGTATTAGAGCACTTTCCTCAGCAGAAAGTGTGGGTTAAATTTTTTTTTCAAGGTAGAGACGTATTCCGACGTCTTTAAGCCACATAGATCTGTCGTTACATGCATAAACCCACGGTTGAGGGATTCATACATGAAGGAAATACAAGTGGTACTTAAGCACACATATGTTGGCCACCTTTGTAACCCTTGTTGGTACCCCTTCGAGTAGTAGCGCATCAGACAGCACCTGTGTATGGATCATCCTAGATTACCTGAAGCCCTCTTTAGATAAACCAATTGGCCACCTGACTACTATAGTGTCCACCAAGAATAGCACTTAGGAATATACTCTCTAGTACCTGGGTAGTCGGGTAGTACGGCTAAGGGTATGGTCTATCCTCCTTAGTTAGTGCCCTGAGATATTGGGCCAAGTACTAATGTTGGACCCCGCACATATATCAGAGAGATATAGCACAGGGAAAACCCTTGTCTATAGAACCCTTGAATACCTAACCCTTGGGGATAGAAACATAAACAAATTAAAACAGACAAGATCTATTGTTGCGCAATTGTGTTCGGGTTGCCAAGTACGTACACATTTCTTTCTGGTTAAGCATTTGGGCATTTCCTCTCTACAGTATTCTTTAGACTGGAGTATAACTTCGCATGTGTAAAAAAAAAAAACAAGTCTGGAAATTTTTTCACCATTATTTGAGACCTACTCCATTGGATTGATCTCTTCGCCCTTATCACATTCATCCATATCATTTTTCGACAAAATTTTTGATCCTGCCCGCCCCTTTTCAGTTCCCCCATCCTCGTGGCCCATACCCGTAGACAAGACTTCGAAGCTCACTATAGTGTCACTATTGATTTTGAACCAATCGGTCACCTGACTACTATAGTGTCACTAAGAATAGCACTCGGGAAGATACATTTTAGTACCTGGGTAGTCGGGTAGTACGACTAAGGGTATGGTCTATCCTCCTTAGTTAGTGCCCTAAGATATTGGGCCGAGTAATACTATTGGACCCATCCTCCTTAGTTAGTGCCCTAAGATATTGGGCCGAGTACTACTATTGGACCCTGCACATATATCAGAGATCTATAGCATAGGGCAAACCCTTATCTATAGAACCCTTGAATACCAAACCCTTGGGGACAGAAACATAAACAAATTAAAACAGACAATATCTATTGTTGCGCAACTATGTTCGGGTTGCCAAGTACGTACACATTTATTTCTGGTTAAGCATTTGGGCATTTCCTCTCTATAGTATTCTTTAGACCGGAGTATAACTCTACATGTGAAAAAAAAAAATCTAGAAATTTTTTCACCATTATTTGAGACCTACTCCATTGGATTCATCTCTTCGCCCTTATCACATTCATCCATATCATTTTTCGACAAAATTTTTTATCCCGCCCGCCCCTTTTCAGTTCCCCCATCCTCATGGCCCATACCCATAGCCAAGACTTGGAAGCTCACTTCAAAACCTTGCAATCTGGTATCATCGAGACCCAACAAGAAGTGAAACAACTCAATGCCAATGTTGCCGCCATCAATACAACCATGTAGTCCTCAATGGAGGAAATCAAACAAGACCTCACCACCCAGCTTGAATCTGTATTTTCCGCACTCTGCACCAAACTACATATCCCTATAGATAACCCTTCATCTTCCTCACCTCCACATACTGAAGGTGACCATTCCTCTCATTCCCATAACTTTCAGAACCATCACTCTCAATGTGACCTACGCCTTCCATAGGTAGATGTGACCAAATTTGATGGATCGGACCCCACTGGTTGGGTAACCCAAATGGAACATTATTTCTCTTTATACGACATTACAGATGACTTGGCTAAACTCTAGTATGGTGTTCTCCATCTAGATCGAGAACGTTGGCAATGGTGGGAATGGAGAAAAACTTCTCGTCGAGGGTATATTGCTTGGACACACTTTGTGGCAGAGTTTTATGAACGCTTTGACACTCACACCAACCATTTGGGTTGTTTGACAAAGTTGAAACAATCAGGAACAGTGGAAGACTTTATAGTTTCCTTTGAGCGTTTGGCTTTTCAGATAGAGGGCATGTTTGATGCCTTTTTTCGAGAATGTTTTATCAGTGGCCTCAAGCATGAGATTTAGGCCCATGTCCTCATGGCTCGGCCTCAGAGTTGGGTGGAGGCTACTAAAAGAGCTAAAGAAGCACAACAAGTTGTATCTTCTCAAAACTGGAAACCCTCCTTTATCCCTCTCCCTAAACCAATAAATCCCATTACTCCCTCTGCTCCACTAACGATCCAAAAATTGACCAGGGCTGAAACAGTTGAACGCCAAATCAAAGGTCTTTGTTATAATTGTGATGACAAATATTTCTCGGGCCACAAGTGTAAGGAACAAAAAAAAATTATGGCCATCTCTGAGGATATTTCAGAAGAGGATATTGAAACTCCCCTTGTGTCTGAGTCACCCAAAACCCCTGACATAACCCCTCCTCAGACCCTCCTAAAGTAGAACCAGTCATTTCCCTCAATGCCCCCACTGGCTTCTCCGTTCCCCAAACCCTCAAGATAATCGGTTACATCAAGCATCGAAAGGTCATCATTCTGGTTGATAGTGGAAGCACCCATAATTTTAATCATTGCTGCATTGCCCAAGAAACTTATTGCTACATCCATGCCGTCAATAATTTCCAAATCATGATTGCCAATGGTGACTCCATGAAATGTGGAGGGCGTTGTGAAAATGCACGTCTCCAAATTGGTGACTACCACCTAAAATCTCATATGTTTTCTATCGACATGGGCAGTGGTGACATTGTGTTAGGTGCAGACTGGCTAAGGACTTTGGGTCCCATTCTCATGGATTTTAAGGAATTAACCATGCAATTTAACAAGGAGGTCCACCAATATAAGTTCCAATGCATCACTATCGATTCGCCTAAGATCATTAGTTCCCATCGCATGGAAAAGCTTCTCAAAAATGGTCATTTTGGTGTTATTGTTCAACTCCATGCCATACAAGCAACAGAAAAACCCTCGGTGCCGCAAGACCTCCAAGCCATCCTTTCTAAACATCAAGTGGTCTTTTCCACTCCCCAGGGACTCCCTCCTTCACGCAATGTTCATGATCATTCCATTCCCCTTGTACCTAGAATACTTCCTCCCAATATCCATCTGTATCATCACCCCTTTTCCCAAAAAAATGAAATTGAGAAAATGGTCCAGGAACTCCTTAATGTAAGCATTATCCACCCTAGTATGAGCCCCTACTCGTCTAATGTGGTCATGGTCCTAAAGAAATAAGGTTCTTGGTGAATGTGTCTTGACTTTCATGCCCTCAACAAACTTACCATTAAGGACAAATTTCCCATTCCTGTCATTGATGACCTCCTGGATGAACTGAGTGGTGCCCAATTCTTTACTAAACTTTATATTCATTCGGGCTACCACCAGATACATATGAAAGAGGCAGACATTCCCAATATTACCTTTAGAACTCATGAGGGCCACTATGATTTTTTGGTCATGCCCTTTGGCTTGTGTATTGTCACCTCCACCTTCCAAAGCCTCATGAATCATGTCTTTCGTCCTTTTCTCTGTCATTTTGTCTTAGTCTTCATCTATAGAAAGACCTGGATATAACATCTTGCTCATGTGGATCAAGTTCTCCATCTACTCTCTCAGCACCAACTTTTCCTGAAACGGTCTAAATGTGCTTTTGGCACCTCAGAAGTAGAGTACTTGGGTCATCTAGTTGAAAAAGACGGCATCAAGGTGGATCCTAAAAAGATTGAAGCTATGAAATACTGGCCTCACCCAAAGACTTTTAAAAGCTTGCGTGGATTTATGGGCTTAACGGGTTATTATCGCAAGTTGGTTAAGAATTACAGAAAGATTGCAGCACCTCTCACTACTGTCCTAAAAAAGAACTCTTTCACTTGGACTCCACCTGCTGTTCAAGCTTTTCAAACCTTGAAGATGTCCATGTGCACCACTCCAATCTTGGCCCTTCCTGATTTCACAAAGACTTTTGTCTTGGAATGTGATGCTTCAAGGAAAGGAATTGGTGTTGTCCTTATGCAAGAGGGTCGGCCTTTGGCCTTTACCAGCAAGCAACTATCTGAAATAAACCTGGGCAAATCTATTTATGAAAAGGAAATGTTGGCTATTGTACATGACATTGATTTGTGGCACCCTTATCTACTGGGGCAATGCTTCCAAATTAAGATAGACCATCAAAGCCTCAAGTATTTTTTGGAACAATGCATTTCCTCCCCGAAGCAACAAAAATGGGTAACTAAACTATTTGGCTATGATTATGAGATCATTTACAAGAAAGGAAAAGAAAATGTGGTTGCGAATGCACTTTCCCACAAATATGAAGATGAAGGATCCCTTTTTTCTCTTTCCTGCATTGTACCAGATTGCCTCCAAGCTATTCGCCAGGAATGGCTACAAGATCCCAAAAGTTCGCAGTTGATCCAACAATTGCAGTCCAGTGCTCCAGCTCCCCCAAGGTACTCTTGGCTCCATGATGAGCTTTGATACAAAGGTTGTTTGTATTTAAGTAAACAATCAAAGCTTAAATCCATGGTACTTTCTGAGCTTCATGCTACGTCGAAAATGGGGCACTCAGGGTTCACCAAAACCTATGACAAGGTCAAATGTTCTTTTTGGGGGGATGGTATGAAACAGGAGATTCGTACTTTTGTCACCAAATGTGATGTGTGTCAATGCAACAAGGGAGAAATAGTCAAATCTCCGGGCACACTACAACCGCTCCCAATTCCACCTGTTATTTGGAAGGACATCTCTATGGATTTTATTACAGGCTTACCCAAATCAAGAAATAAATCAGTCATCATGGTGGTTGTTGATCGCATTTCCAAGTATGCTCATTTATGCGCTCTTCAACACCCATTTACAGCATCCACGATGGCTCAAATTTTCATGGATCGGGTCTTCAAGCTTCATGGCATGCCACACTCTATTGTTTCTGATCATGACCCAACTTTCACAAGAAATTTTTGGCAAGAATTTTTCAAGCTACAAGGCACCCAATTGCATCTCAGTACAGCTTATCATCCCCATACTGATGGTCAAATAGAAGTTGTCAACAAGTGTGTGGAAACATATTTGAGTTGTTTTGCCTCGGAAAAGAAAAATCAGTGGGCTCAATGGTTACTCTTAACCCGCACATAGGTAGAACAATATTTCAGATGTAATAAAGGTCAATATTAATAAGGCCTTGCATAGAATAGAATAAGTCGGATGTAAGAAGACCTAATAGAATCTTCCGCTTCTAGAAGGATCTTCCTCTATATTCTTGTTTTGATAGAGACATTTAGTATAAATAGGAGTTGAGGGTATGAGAACCCTAGTTTTGGATATTATTGTAATAGAGCTCTGCTCAACTCGAGGTTGCCTCTTCGAAGAGACCCGTGAACATTGATTTCAGATTCAAAGTGTTATTTATGTTGTTATTCTTATATCATTTCAGTTCTATTGTGGTGAATGTTCTGGTTATATTGTTTTTATTCTTCCATTTCTAGTATTTTATTTCTGTTCTGCATACTTTTTATATCTGGTATATTACACTTCTTCTGTACTCGTTTTCTAGGTGTCTTTTGAGGCACTTGTTGAACTTGGTCTTCTACTTCTATCTGATCATATTCATCTTCCCCTTCTACTTCTTTTTCATCTTCTGCTTCTTCTTCTTAAAGTTGTTCCATTGATTCATTTTCTTCTTCCTTTAATTATTGTCCACATGTTTCATCAATTTTTACATTGATGCTTTCCACAACTTTGTTCAACCTCAGATTGTAACACTTCTATGATTTTCTTGTACTTGAGTAACCAACAAGTAATCATTTGTCCACACGAGAGTCAAACTTTCCCATTCTGCCATCTTCTCTTTTGATGTAGCATTTTCTTCCAAATACTCTAAAGTGCTTCACATTTGTTGGTCTTACTTTCCATAGCTCGTAGGGAGTTTCATCAATGTTGATTCTGAGCATTACCTTTTTTTGAATGTGAACTATTGTATGCACTGCATATGTCCAAAAAATATCTATCAATTTGGAATCAATTAGCATTGTTCAATCCATTTCTTGTGTTGTTGTGTTCTTTCTTTCAACAACTCCATTTTGTTGAGGTGTCATAGCAACGGAGAATTGCCTTTTTATTGCATGTCTGTTGCAGTAGTCCATAAATTACTTTTAAGTGAACTCTCCTTCATTATCAGATCTCAAACATTTTATTTTTTAATCCATTTCATTTTCAACCATTTCCTTGTAGACCTTGGAGTTTTCAAAAGCTTCTGACTTATTCATGAGAAAGCAAATTGTAATCATTCTTGAATAATCATCGACTAATAACATAAAGTTTTTCTCACCTTTTAAACCCTTTGTTGTAGTTGGTCCAACTAGATCAGTATGCACAATTTCCAGTGGTCTTGTCATTGAGTATTCCTTTGATTTGAACCTCGTCTTTGTTTGCTTTCCTTGTTGACAATGTTTGCATAAAGTGTTGGTTGGTTTCGTGATCTGGGGCATTTCTCTAACGGCTTCCTTTCAGTTGACTTTGACAAGGTTTTCAAAGTGTATGTGAACCATTATTTTGTGCCATAGTCATCCTTCAACTTCCTTTCCTAGACAACTCTTTTCATTTCCAATTTCACTTAGTACATATATGTTGCTTGAAGTTCTTGCAGTTGTTGCAATCAATTTTCATGAACCTTCTTTTATTATCTCACAGGTTTGGTTGGTTTCGTGATCTGGACATTTCTCTAATGGCTTTCTTTCTACTGACTTTGACAAGGTTGTCAAAGTGTATGTGACCCATTCTTTTGTGCCATAGTCAGCCTTCATGTTCCTTTCCTAGACAACGCTTTTCATTTCCAATTTCACTTAGTACATATATGTTGCTTGAATTTCTTGCAATTGTTGCAATCAATTTTCCTGAACCTTCTTTTCTTATCTCGCACTTCTACGAATCAAAAGTAATTTTATGACCTTGGTCACACATTTGGCTTACACTTAGAATATTATGTTTCATATCTTCTACTAGTAGAACATTTTATGTCTTGGTATTCTTGTTTCCAATTCTGACTGTGCCTTTTCCAATGATTTTAGTTGAATCATCATTTCCGAAAGAGACTGATCCATCTCTTTCCTTTCTTAATGTAAGAAACATGTCTTTATCACCTATCATTTGTTTTGAACAGCCATTTTCAACATACCAACCATGTTTCTTCTGCTTATCTTGTAGAGTGAGTGTACATTTTTCATTACTATATTGATTCTTCTTTCTTATCCATGTCCTCTTCTGAGGTTCATGCATGTGATTGTTGTTGTTCTGTTGTGGTTCTCTAGGAGGGACTGTCATTCTGCAATCTTTTTCCATGTGTCCAAAGTTGTTACACTTGTAGAATTCCACTTCAATGCTCAATGATTCAAATCTGTTGTAACTTATTCTCTATGTTTCACTAGGCCTTCTTGGATAACCCTTTTGTGTATGACTTTCAAAGTTATTTATGTTCCTGTTGTTAGCTCTACAATTCACATTTTTATGTCCAAAATTATTGCATGCATAACATAAACCACAAAAGATAGTTTGATACATGGGAGTTGAATATATTCTTAAAGGAGTTACTCTTATGAATCCTTCTTCTTCCTGACGTCTGTCTATTTATGTCAGTTGTTGATTCTGAAATCTGAAAATTCTCGGTGGAGGAGTGTCCCCGTAATCTTCCTATCCCCTTTGATTTTTTCTACATATCTTTTTGGATATGTTTCTTGTTCTGTTGTTTTGGAGCTTGATCCCTTTTGTGTATGACTTTCAAAGTTATTTATGTTCCTGTTGTTAGCTCTACAATTCACATTTTTATGTCCAAAATTATTGCATGCATAACATAAACCACAAAAGATAGTTTGATACATGGGAGTTGAATATATTCTTAAAGGAGTTACTCTTATGAATCCTTCTTCTTCCTGACGTCTGTCTATTTATGTCAGTTGTTGATTCTGAAATCTGAAAATTCTCGGTGGAGGAGTGTCCCCGTAATCTTCCTATCCCCTTTGATTTTTTCTACATATCTTTTTGGATATGTTTCTTGTTCTGTTGTTTTGGAGATTGATCCCTTTTTCTATCTGATTTTATCCAAATCCGGACTTGTCATGATGAGGATTTTGACTGCTGATAATGTCATCCAAAACTTTTGAGTTGTTCTACATATTTTTCTTTTGAATATCCTTTCTTAATGTGACAATATGTGCTTCCAAATTTCCAATGATCTCGTCTCTTTCTTCTATATTTTCTTGGAGTGATTCTTCAATTATTTTATCTTCTTCTATTTGAACCTTCAAATTTGTGATCATTTGTTCTAGTTCCTAAGTGTCTTATTTCGTGTCTAGTTCTACTTGTAGCTTCTTGTTTTTCTTCGTTTCTCTTCTTATAACTTATATGGCACACAACAATTCTTCTTGGTAGACAACTTTTGCCTCTTCGTATTCTTCTTCGGTGTCTTCTTTATCAAAGTCTTCTACTGCCATGAATATAACTCTTTATGTCTCACTGTCACTAACTTCATAGTCATCTAATGAGGAGATGTCTTCTTTGGTACATAAGCTTTTCTTGAAAGCTTTCTTTGTGGTTCATTTGCCTTTACATGTTTGTTTTCTATTTGAGTAATCTTCATCGTTCCTCTTATTTTTCTTATGAATAAATTTGTTAACAAAATGACCAATACCATCGCAATTAAAATAAATCAATGGAAATTTACCTTTATATCTGTCGTTGGTTCCCTTGTTCAATCTTCTGACAAAGCTGGCCATTTCTTCTTCATCTTCCGAGATGTCATTGTTGCTGCTCTATTCCTTTTATTTTTTTCTTTCCCTTTTTCTTTGGCCTTTTGGATGCTTTGAAAGATGCTTATTTTATATCTAGATTTTCCTGTTCAGTTCAGATTTCATATGCCGTGAATATTCCATGTAGTTCGTCCATGCTTATTGAGTCTAGATATTCTCTTTCTTCTAGTGTTGATATCTTAGGATCAAATATCATAGGAAGAGATCCTAGTACCTTTTGAACAATTACATATTCTTTAATTTCTTCTCCCAATCCTATGATTTCATTTACTATTTCATCGACTTGTAAGAATTAAGCTGTAATATTTTCATCTTCCTTCATCTTTAGTTGTTCAAACTGACCTCTGTAAGTTTGAAGCTTTGTCACTTTGACTTTTGAATCTCCTTCATAAATATTTTGAAGCTTGTCCCAAATCTCTTTAGCGGATTTACAATGTATAAATTTGGTGTATACTGATTCATAAAGACCATTCAGAAGTGCATTTGTGGCTTTGGAAATATTTTTCCTGAGTTTTATGTCTCTTTCATTTGTCGGAAGAACTGTTGGTTCTTTGTATCCATCTACAATTGATTGTCAAATTTCAAATCCGTGTGCATGTATATATGTTTTCATCCTTTTGCTCCAAAATGCATACTTATGTCCATCAAACTGCGGTATTCCATTTTTATACATGTTGTTTCTCTCCATGATCTACCTTTTAGTGGTTAAACTGATTTATGAAGGAAACTACTCTGATACCAATTGTTGGATTACTAAGAGGGGGGGTGAATCAGTAATAGAGCAATCTAATCCATAAATCCAAGTGTTATATCAATGTAGCATTATCATCCAATAGTTACAGAGTAAATAAACAATGAACAAATGAGAAATCATACACATACACAGTACACCAGTGTTTTTAAGTGGAAACCCAAAGCAGGAGAAAACTACGGAATTCTTTTTTTATATGTCATTAAGAATTACATTCATTTGAAGCACCAACTTCCTTTATTTTCTAGCTGCAACTGGAAGGAGGCTCCAACCCCCTAGTTTCTCAGGCTACAACCTAAGGGAAGCTCCAACTCCCCAATTCTCTTGCTACAACTAGAAGGAGGCTACAAGCCCCTATGTTCTTTAGCTACAACCGAAAGGTGGCTACAACCACCTATCCTTGCCCTGTCCAACCGCCCTAATGTAGAATTAGAATGATGGAACCATTGTCACACTATCACTGTGAGATATACCACTGTAACAACCTGTACCACTGACCTGCAGCCAACCAACCTGTACCAAACAATCTATAATCAACCTGTACCATAAACAAGTACGTCAACCCTGCACCAACCTATACCTCAACCTGTACCATCAATGAGTGCATCAACCATGCACCAAATATGTACCAATCATGCATCAAATACACATAAACTATAACTCATCAAGATGTACCAACATCATCAACTATACACCTCATGTATGTGCCAACTCATCAACTACTTGTCTCAACCATGTACCCAACATGTACCTCAACCAAAATACCTCATCAATTCATCATCCAAATATGATTTGTAACTCTGTAATAGACCCGGTGTATATGATCACATACTTGCAAAACTTCCTTAACTTTAACAACAAGAGACTAGTATTTTCATCAAACTTTACTTTAGTCTCACATGACTAATTTTGGATTAGTCAATTGTTGGAAAATGTTTAACAAGTAGCGTATGCTTGTTATTGATGGCAAGTACAACAGTGGAGATGGCGGGATAAGAAGGATAAAATCCCTTGGGGATTCGGACGTGAAAGCTCAGAAGGAACAGCATTGAGGAAAACGCGTGTAGCAAAGCTCAAGATACAAGAGTTTGCACAGGAGAAGGAAGACAGAGATCCAGTGACCGTTAGATCCCATTCAAATTTCCTGAAAGGCCGACAACCATCAGATCTACAGAAGCTATGAGGGAGATAAGCCTCGGGAGCAAGAAGAGAAGTCTCGACACGAGGAGTTGTCATCGGGATATCAGCCATCGAGAGATCGTAGTTCTCAAGGTCGTGAGAATCGGGACATTGAAAGTCTCGATATCCCGACATAATCGGGACCATCCATTTGGAAGGATGTGTGGCAGTGATCGGGCACCACCGGGAGAAGCTCGACAGGAGGCTTCATCGGAGAATCAGGGATCGGAGTTTCACGAGTCCCGTGAACAATTACAACAGAAACCTCGAAATCGCGATGAAAGAAATCCCAACTGAACCTGAACCGTCATATCAACATATGATCTAGACCGTCGATCCAACTCACGACAGCAGACCACGTCATCTAGGGACACGTGGCACAACCAGGTAATGACAGGTGTTAGGTAGATTCAACACTTCAGGCACATGTAAGTCACGAATCAAAGTGACACGTGGCAGTATTTAACATGTGTCAAACCACGTGTGACGTCAGCAGAGTATCAGGGATCGGGACTTTGAAATGACAAAGTCACTTGACATCAGGAATGTCGATTTCGTGATGAGCAATTTCGTGATTTAATCACAGTCGCTGAATAAAGATCGCATCTGGACCGTTGATTCAAGTCTGTATCGGAGTTTCATGGATCGCGAATTAGAGAGGCAAAGAACTCATTGCATCAAGAATGTCGATTTCGTGATATGAGAAATCGTGAAATGATATGAGCCGTCAGATCAAGTGTTGATCAGGACCGTTGATCACAGCCCGTATCGGAGTTTCAGGGATCGCGAATTCATGAGGCAAAGAACACAATGCAACGAGAATCTCGATTTTGCGATATGCGAAATCGCGAGTGAATCTGGATCGTCAGATCCAAAAATGATCAGGACCGTATATGTAACTCCATATTGGAGTTTCAGGGATCACGAATTCAAAATAGAAAGAACTCAATACAACAAGAATCTCGATTTCGCGATATGCGATATCACGATCCAATCGTGGCCTTTGAAACAAGCTCATATATGGACCGTTGGTTCAACTCTGTGTCGGAGTTTCTTGAATCGCAATATGGAGATACATAAGGTTGTGGTCATAGCCCTTGGTCACAGGAAGAGAAGGAGTCAGTCCAGATAAGCTCCACATCGGAGTTTCGGGGATCGAGATTTGTAAGTGACTAAAACTATGAACGCCAAGAGTGCTGAAATCGCGATATATGAAATCTCGATTGGATCTGAACCGTTGGATCAAATATTGATCACAGGGCTACTGTTGCATGCAACAGTGAAACTGGCAGAAACCATTGATGGTTTCAGCCAGAGGACTAGAAGACACTTGGGAAAACGGCCAGAGAAGCTGAAGAGTTACGATGAAGATCACGTAGAGCACTCGAGAGATGGAGAAGATTGGTGTGGTTGGATCATGCAGAGGAATAGAGAACATTGCATGCACAAGGTGCATAGAAGCTATAAATACACAGTACAGAGAAGAGAAGGGGTTGTTGTTATTGTTGTTGTTGTTGGAGGTTGTTGTGATTGTTGTTGGTAAAGGTGATTCAAGTGTGAAGAAGGATCAGAGTGCAGCAGCTAAATAAGCACAGAAGAGGAACTGTGCAGAGAATGGAGATGGAGCACAGAGCATAAAAAGAAGAAGACCAGACAGTGCAAGTGATATGTGCAGAAAGGTAGTGTGGAAGAAAGAGCAACGAGATGCAGCAAAACAGTGATAAGTCGGGTAAGCCATTGTTGTACATTATATCACTGTAATTTTCAGAAGCAAAGATTTATATTTCAAGGTGGTTGGGAGATGCTAGGGAGTACTGTTGTCCTCAGAGGTTCAAGTGGGTGCTTGAACACAGGGAGTTGGTGCTTCCTTCTAGTTGGTGCTAGAGAAACCAGGGAGTCGGTGCTTCCTTCTAGTTGGTGCTAGAGAAAACAGAGAGTTCGTTCTCTCAACAAGTTGCAGCTTGCAAAGCTGAGGTTGTAGCCTCATTATGAGTTGGTGCTCATATGTATGATACTGTAAAGAATGTAACCATTACTTATCATATAAAAGAAAAGAGGCTTTTACCCTGCATGGGTTTCCTCGGAAAATATCTGTCTCTGTGTTTCTCATATATGTGACTGATGTTGAATGTTCCTGTGTGTGTTTATCTACATTATTGTGATCATCATTCATTGTTTCTGCAAAGAGTTTTAAAAAGAAGCATAATTGTTTAAGCTCAGTAACAACTGATTCACCCC
>JZKD02S1673567.1:215442-233768 GCA_000966675.3 Picea glauca | reverse complement strand
AACATACATAGTCTTAAACCCTAATATGCAAGCAATCTTGCATAAATACCATACTGGGTATGTTCATATACAACAACAGCCCACAACCACAATATTTCACTTATGGGATCATTAATCTATCATCTATCACTATAAAGCATTTCAGAGTTGTATGTGTAAAAATATATATCAGTTCATGCATGTAATCCCAAACCAAAATGTATATTTCACCCTACATCAAATTATGGGGACACAACAACATATATACAGCCTGCATTTTTCCTTAACATGGCGTGCATTTTCCTCAATGCCCTGTTTTCATGAAATTTCATATTGACGTTGTGCATAATGTGCACAGTTCATCTAAATATATGAATTTTCCCTAAAATTGTGATTTCAAGAAGATATAATTCAAATCCTAACACAAGGATTTCATTTTTCACTCCAAGGTATGTTCAAACTTCATATTCAACAACAATCCACAACCACAATATTTCACTTGTGGAATCATTAATCTAGCATATATCACTATAAAGAATTTTAGAGTTGTATATGTAACAATACATATTATTTCATGCATGTAACCCCAAACCAAAATGTATATTTCACTCTACACCAAATTCTGAGGGCACAACAACATATATACAACCTACCTTTTTCCCTAACAGGGTGTGCATTTTCCTCAATGCCTTGTTTTCATGAAATTTCATAAGGATAGTGTTAATAATGTGCCTAATTCATCTAAAGATACAAATTTTCCCTAACAGTATGATTTCATGATGTTATCATGCAAATCCTAACACAAGGCTTGTATTTTTCACTCAAGGGTGTGCATTTTACAACATGCCATGTTTTCATGCAGAAAACACATAATTTCCATTTTTAGCATGAATTTTATTCTTAAGGAATACATATATGATATTAATAATGCATTACTCAATGTCCTATATATCCATCATTTCATCATACAAAATTCACCACTAGGCGTGCATTTCCCTTAAGATAGAGCGCATTTTAGGAAGACCAATTCAAACAATTTGCCCTCTTTGTCCTACAAGACAATTTTTGGTGTTTTTGCACATCAAGGGTTTTAAGTTTCCAATCGCATAAACAAAGGTATAGATATATGTACGACTCTTATACAACTCTGTAACTTGTAATATTTCCTATAATATTGACCTATTCCTTCTATAAGACAAATTTTGGTCTTTTTGCATAACAAAGGGTTTTATTTCTCTAAATTCACAAGAAAAGGTATATGTAGATGTAAAAAGATAAATTACAAACTCTCGACCAACTTGAATCAATCAATTTAGAAGTGAACAAACTCTATATTTTCTATGATTTATTCTCTTTAAAGTATTTTCTTATATGGGTTAATTATGTGTTGTTAATTTATATGTTGATTTATTTGTATCATTGGTTAGTTAGAAGTCATTGACCTTGATTTCTATCATAACCCGCCATCCTGTGATTCATCAAAAGGTCATGAATATTTGTGCGACGAAATCATCCTTTTTGGAGTGTAAATGCACTCCTAATTGTAGAAGAATGTGAAAACTATTGTAATTATCAATTTACAACTTAAATATTAAATTATGGATGCTTATCAAACTTTGGGCATGCAATTTCCTCTAGCCAACTTTAACAAATTGGCCCTTCGGTTTTACAAGACAATTTTTAGACTTTATGCACATCAGGTAGGTGCTTGTCTAAAACTTCCAATACAAGGCTATATGCAGCTATAAAATCACAAATTACACCTTTTTCAAATTGAACCAATCGATTTGGGTCAACATTGAGACTAGAGTATTCATTTTACTCTAAGGCAATTTTGACTTCATATTTACATGAAATCCTAAATCTAGGTGCATTAAATCCACCTATCATGTTCTTGAATTGCACTTTAAATGACATAGGTAAATTTATCATATATATAAATCCATATTAAAACTTATAAAATAATTTGTGGAGCTATAGGGAAGCTTGGATGTGAATTTTAATTTGGTCACTTATTACGGTTGCAACCTTCCAAATTACAAGGCAAACTTTGCCTCGTCTACACAGCAACCCTTTTTTAACTTGCAATTGCAAAATTAACAACATGAATAGGCCTAATATGATAAACCACACCCCCAGCAACTTTCACAACTCAAATATAAGGTATAACAAAACCTTGGCTTAATTTTTACAAACAGATTGGGCATTTCTATGGTTTTACTAGGCATCTCTTGCCTATTTTTGCACAACAGAGTCTTTTATGATTGAAAATGAAAAACTGAGTATATAGGCTTACGCAAATTGACTTAACAAATCATTTACAATTTCAACCACTCAAATTGAATGAGTTTTGAGACCTAGGTATGTGTTTTAGTATAGTTTGGCATGCATTTTGCACCAAGGAAAAATTTACACCAATGCAAAATTTGCCCTCTTTGTTCTATAAGACTATTTTTTGTCTTTTTGCATGACAAAGGTATAGACATATGTACTAATTTTCTACAACCCTGTAACTTGTAATATTTCATGTAATATTGACCTCCTCATTCTATAAAATAATTATTGGTATCTTTGCATAGCAAAGGGTTTTATTTCTCTAAATGCACAAGCAAAGGTATATGCAGACGTAAAAAGATAAATTACATAATCTCGACCAAATTGAATCAATCAATTTGGAGGTGAACAAACTCTATATTTTCTATGATTTACTCTCTTTTAAATATTTTTTTTTATAGGTTAATTATATGATGTTAATTTTTCTGTCATTTTCTATGTATAATTGGTTTGTTAGAAGTCATTGACTTTGAATTCTCTCATAACCCACAATCCCTCGATTCATCAAAAGGTCATGAATTGTTGTGAATAGAAATCATCATTATTGGAGTGTAAATGCACTCCTAATTGTACAAACATGTTAAAAATATTGTAATAATCAATTTACAACTTAAATATTAAATTATGGAAGCTTATCCAACTTTGGGTGTGCACTTTCCTATAGCCAAATTTACGCACTTTAGGTAGTTTTTTGTCTAAAAGTGTCAATACAAGGTTATATGCATGTGTAAAATCAAAAATTACGCATTATTCAAGTTCAACCACTCAATTTGGATCAATTTTGAGACTAGGGCATGCATTTTACTCTAAGGCAGTTTTGACTTTAGATTTACATGAAATCTCAAATCTAGGTGCATGAAATCAACCCCTCACGTTCTTAAATTTCACTTTAGATGACATAGGTAAATATATAATATAGATATCTCCATCTTAAAACTTGTAAAACAATTTTAGATGCTACATGGAAGCTTGAGTTGCATTTTAATTTGGTCATTTAGTACAGTTTTGACCTTTCAATTTAGAAGGCAAACTTTGCCTCTTTTGCACAACAATTGTTTTTAAAATTGCAATTGCAAAACTAACAACATGAACAGGTCTAATATGATAAACCACACCCCCATAAACTTCAACAACTCAAATCTAAGGTATAATAAAACCCTGACTTGTTTTTTACAAACAAGTTGTGCATTTCTAAGGTTTTACTAGGCATCTCTTGCCTATTTTTGCACAATAGAGTCTTTTATGACTGCAAACGAAAAAACTAAGTATATCAGCACGTGTAAGATGACTTAAAAAATAATTTACGGTTGGAACCACTCAAATTGAATGAGTTTTGACACCTGGGAGTGCATTTTAGAGTAGGTTAGGATGCATTTTCATGAAGGAAAAATTCACACCAACGCAAAAAATTTCCCTCTTTGTCCTTCAGGACAATTTTTTGTCTTTTTTCATAGTAAAGGCTTTTAAGTTTCCAATTGCACAAACAAAGGTATATACATATGTACAACTTTTATAATGAGCCCCAAATACCTTTCTCTAGCATCAATGAATTTAAACCCCCAAGCAATATGTTGAGATCTCTAACTATTTTATCCCCATTTGACATTATCTCTTATAGGAGGAGGATGTCAGGTTTATTTACATCAATAACCTGCTTCAAGGCTCATTTTTTGAAGGGCATGGTTGAGCCCTGAGAATTAAAGGTTATATAGATCCTAAGGAACCCTTAATAGGGGCATTGTCCACTCTAAGAACCCCTTCCATTGTCAACTATTTACCAAATATAACCTCAGTCATAGATCTATTTTGAGTGAAACAAATGGACTTATTACCTCTTCTTGGAGCCCTAGTTCCCTTCCATAGTTTAGAACTAACCCCCCTTCATTTTCCCCCTCTTAGCCATACCTTCCAAACTTCCTATAGGTATATTCAAACATTATTATAAATATGCATTAAATATCTCTCAAAAGATTGCAGATAAACACTAAAGATCACAACAAGCATCACAAATAAGAAAACTATGAGTCAAAACGGTATTGATGTTCCACTAATTCGTCATAATAGTAGGATATTTACATGACAGACATTACAGTTACAGTCTCCATTACAAAATTAGGCAAAGTGAAATACAAAGCCCACACATTTGTTCTCTCTAAAGATTCCTCCTAATGTCTCTTTGACAAGCCTCTCCTTTCTTATCGCTTTACTTATAACCTTATATATTTATATGTTCCCGGCCCGTGGGGACAACCTCAACCCATAGGTCAGTTACATAAGACAATCATAACTAACTTTACATGTATTTACAGGTCCTTGAGTCGGTTATTATAGCTTGTGGTTTTATAAACATGCCTCTGCAATCTCCATTTGAAAATGGGGTGCCATGTGTCCCTAGCGGTTTGGAGGATGTCTTTATTGCAAATTGTCGAAGAGAGTCAGAATGTTGATGATGATTGGACATGGTCGAAATTCTGAAGAATGTTGGGGCACCAAGAAAAAGAATAATGAAAATTTGATAATTATTTAGTAATTTTCGACAGTACTGTTGATTTTATCCGTATGATTGAAACTCTTTGTCGGACTTAAACACCATATGTAGTAGTGCTACAACTTACTTCAAACAAAAAAGATAATATTTACTACTAGGTTGAGTTTCTTATTGTTGTAATGAATTTGGGATTTCTTCCCACTATCATACTTGTCATGTTAAAGAAAATAATGTAAGAGAGGTTGGCTTAGACACACTCTCACTTCACCTCCAAATTATGGTCTTCAACAACCTCAACAAAAAAATTTGAATAGGAATTTAGTTGAGTGAATGCAAGAAAACACAATCATGTCAACTTTGATACCAGCAGAACAATTTTTACATGGAAGTCCCAATGATTGGCCTCGTGCCCATCTCAAACTCAAGAAATACAACTCTACATAACAAACCAAATGACTGACATCATGCCTAACTTTACATTGTATCCCAATAAGTGCAATCAAATCACAATAATAATCAATATTTGAATGAATGCTTCAAGAAGATAATAGTATCTCTATGCTCAAAATAAAACTAGAAAAAAAAATTGCATATTTAAATGGCTTATTTCTAAAGCTTGGGAGTAGTCTCTATTGTTATAATGAGCTTGGGACACTGACCCAACAATGAATCCATTATTTCTAAGATGCATATGAGGAGAAACTAACCATAAGGAAACCCTTACTCTTCATTCAAAGTGAGTGCGAAACACAAATGAAACCATTCATTTCCAATCAAAACCCCAATTGAATGGCAACAAGGAAAATAAATCTGGAAATATACAAATCTAGAAACATCAATGCAAACATTTTAGAAATACAAAAATGCAAAATGTTTTAGAAATTCAAATCTAGAAATCGTGTTTCAATGAACAACAAGATGCAACAAGTTTGTGAATTTCAACTCAGAGTAAAACACCACCATTGGCACCATTCAATAAATCAATTCAACCAGTTCCCTTGGTCATCTCCATTTTGTAACTTTTTGGTGTTTTTATTTTTATTAGCCCACATTAACCTCTATGTTTTGATCCTATATGCGTACATGTTTCATACATGTTTCCTTTTATTCAAAACACTAGTCCTTAGTATTAGAACTTGGGTATGTCAATAGACCCTTTGTACAGAAGTACTGCATCAAAGCTTACACACACATTCCCAACTTTTCTCAAATTGATTTGAATTTATGATATTGAATACAATAGTTCAAGATAAAACTAAAACAAATGAAATGGGTCAGCTTCATATTACAACTAATTTTGTAAAATTAAATCAATAAACTCTAGAAGTTAAGACATCTTTAAATGGGATTCTTAAAAGTAGATCAGGAAAATGAAATGGAATGCTTCATAAGCTAAGATATGTGTAATTAAGATTCTTTAAAGTAGCTCAGGAGGATATACTTTCCAGCTAAAACCCACTATGAACCAATCCACTTTGGTTGTTCTTACTTTGTCTCTGCAGGTCTATTGAGAAAAATAATATGCACTTGAAAATCTAGTTGTACATTCAATTCAATTCTCTACCCATTAAAGAAATAAATGCATAAGGTTAAGAAAAATTATATCCTTGTATTCACGTCCACTAAAGTCAAATTCACATTGTTGTAGGTGAATCCCCCCTGCGGACAAGTGGATTCCCTCTTGGTCTCTAGACTCCTAAAGCCAAGACAGAAAGTGTTTAACATGGACACTGACTTCCTTTTAGATCTAATCAAGCTATTGAATGAAAGAGAAGGAGAAATATATGTACCTTATGAACGACGTTTGTCCCTACAAAGTCCAGGCTGAGCTTCGATCTTGAGCTCCTTGATAGGTCCTACAAAAAAAACAAAGATACAATGGACTTCCTACTCTACTGAGATTAGCTCAATCATAGATCCATCTACTGTAGACAAACTTATATGGAACAAGCACAAGTTTGAAAGAAATAGGCCAAGCATTGATTATATTAATGAGAACAAGTAAAAGTACTTATAATCCTTTGAATGAAGGTGCAGCAGCCTCTTCCAGTTCTCCTTGTCCAACCCCTTTTCTCAATCAATCTCCACTGATTGCTTTGATGACATCTCACTCTTGAGATCATAAGTTTGATGTAATTCCAAATTTCCATTGTGCCTTTCACCATGAGAAGGCCTCCTTATATAACCTTGGAGGAGTCCAAACACTTGAGACATATTTGGGATGAGTTAAGGATTCCTCTGCTTCAATTGAGGATCTCCCCTAAGATCATGCCTTCACCATCTATTCGAATCCAACTACCTTCAAGAATTGAGGGATTCTTCCCTAATTTGCCTCAACAAACCCAGAACTTTCTCAAAATAGGGTAGCGCTCCCCCAAAGGGGTGCACAGGGCGCTCAAACACTCCCCAAAGAGGCTCAAGGTGCGCCAGTGCTCCCTAACAGTGGGTAGGGGAGCGCTCCTCTCCAAAAATAATTTTTTTGTGGTTTTTCCAATGGCAAAGGGCTTGTACTTCTTGCCAAGTGATTTTCCTTCTTTCAAACCACCCTTTGAGGTGTCTTAAGTGTCTTCATGAGGTCGTTAGAGGCATGACATATGCAAGATGGAAGTATGATGTGTTTTGACACTTGCAGCACTTATAGTCAAGATGTGACACTTACAACACTCGTAATGACGACACTTGTGACACTATTAAAGTGAGTAATTTTGAGGTGTAACAGATTGCCCCCCAAAGTATGAAGTTAGAAGACGATGATGACTGAAGTACTTTGTAGACTTTTTCGAGCAAGGGTATGGACACAAAGAAACCGGAAAAAGTTGCACACAACCATCAAACAAATATCATGATATGTTTCAAAACCCAAGGCATGCATACCTATGCTTCAGTGATAAAGACTTTTTAGGTATGGCCGCCATAAAATACACTGTGAATCCATAATTATATTGACAAAATGGTATAGCCACTATAGATACAATGTGGATATATACTCCTATGACCTGAATTGATCGAAGCCACGAAGAATACACAGTGGATCTAAGAGATGACAAGACATAACCATGACCAATACAAAGTGGATCTATGTAACAATATATATGTCATAGATCAAGAGAACTCCTTCGCAACCTGGGCAAAGTACATATAAGAGTGAAAACTCAACCCAGGGTCTTTGTACCGATATTGATGTAGTACGAATATAACCATGTGAATAGATGTCCTGATGTTGAACATGGCAGAAACCACTTGATTATCGGTCAATGATGTAAAGCGTTAACAAGCGCGAGGGAAATCACCATTGATGTCAATGATTCCTAAGGTACTCTAATACATTCTGACGAATGTGAATAGATGAGCTGAAGTCGAACATCCGTGGAATCATCCGATTAGAGGTCAATGATGTAAACCCACTATCGGACATGAGGAGGCCTGCCATTGAGGCATTCAGGTCCCAAGGTACTAATTGGTTTCTAATTCTAGTTCATGGATAATGTGTTGAAGTCGACAAGAATAGACTCATCGAAGGAGGGCCTTGATGTATCCCCCATCAACAACATGAAACTGACACAGAGATGTAATTTGTAGATCAAATGAACATGGACTAACACGAGTATTAAAACAGGATATTTGTGATGGTTGACTCTCGAGGCAGATACTTCCCTTGAACACTGAGGCACTATAGCAGAAACATGACATGGACCAAAACTTGATAATGCAGTGGATGTTTTGACTTGCATCAGGTGACCCAAAGGAGTAAAAGAACTTCAAAGGATTGGCTCAGTGCAGAGGTTCAGCGGATTAAAATGTGTGCAAAGACAAAGTGGTGTTCAAGGGCGACCATAAGAGTTACTAGTAGTGTTCTCAAAAACTTCTCGGCTTGCTTCTTTCAATTTTTTCCCCCATCCAAATAGACGACTACCTCTTTTTAATTTTAACGAGCTCGAGGAGGGTAACACATGCTCAATATGACTCACCTTCGGTAAGTCCCTCTTCCTTTGTTTAGCGAACTGGAAGAAGTAAGGGTTTGGTCCCGTATGGGCCCTTCAATTTATGATTGTTTAAAGAGTCCAGAGAAGGTAAACTCGATGGTTTTTCATATTTAGAGAGTTTGAAAAGAACTTAAAGACGACTCCAATGTTGTCTTTTTTCGTAATATTAGTCTTATGAGGCTGAAAAAGAGACAAATTATCACTCGAAAGACGCCCTTTCAAACCTTTTAACGAGTGGGAAAGGAAGCAAGATCACTCAACAATCTTTTCATGTTTAGAGAGTCTGAAAAGAGCTCAAAGATGACTCCAAAGGTTTCCTTTTTTGTATATCCATGCGAGTCCGAAAAAGTGATAGAAATCTACTCGGTTACATTCTCATGTTTTTTTCGAGCACAAGAAAGAACAAATACCAAGCTCAGTATGCTCCCAGCTTGAAAGCTAGTGGCTTAACTCTAGAATGATCATCAAAGGCTGGAGACATGCCCTCCAAGCTTCAATTCATTCACTGACTTTGAGGTTGTCACCAATTTCTCTACTAGATGGAGAAAAAGGATAAGAGTGGATGAAAAGAAGGTTCAAGAGAGGTGATTGTTTCATTTTTTAACGAGCTTGGAATAGAAAAAGAACTATGCTCAGGGCTTTGGGTTCAATCCCCAGATTGTTGTTTAATTTTTTAATGAGCTTGCTATAGAGAGGAAAACTATGCTCGTGACCTTTGTTTCATTTTTTAATGAGCTTACCACAAAGAAGCGAAACTATGCTTGTGGACTCTTCTTGATCATGGCTTCCAAGAGAATAACCCTCTGGAAGGATACCATGTTAAGGGACAAAACTCAGTCATGGCTTCCAAGAGATCTTCACTGGATGGAAGAAAATCACTCTAGAAGAAACACAGGTCGAGGGTTGCGACAGGGATAAGGAGATCAGGTTCCAAAAGCCCTATCGAAGGGATCACCATGTCAAATACCAGATCCAAATCATCAAAAGTCGAAGGCATGGGAGACGATGGAAAATTGACATCAGGAGGGTAGATAGATTGTATATCTGCCCAAATTTCTTCACGAGGAGGAAGAAAAGAGGATCGATGATGGTTATCATCTCGAGGTAGCTCGCCAATGCTCAACATTTCCATGATAGATTCATTTGAGGGAAAAATTGGGGAAATGTGATCGATTGCAGACGACAAGGAACTTAACCGTGATTGCATTGAGGAACTGTCGGGTGCCAATAGATGTTGGTCATCCGACGAGGGAGAAACGGATTGGATAGAAACATATGATGTTTCGGCTGGACTAAGTGGCACGATGTCACCGAGTGCATCGAATTCCAATGGACTAGGTACAATCCAAGGGTCAAATGATTCCAAATATTGATAAGCTACAGTCAAAATCATATTGACGGTGGCAATATGATGTGTAGTCGGTGGAAGTGGTGTAGGGAAGGTACCCATAAGGCTAGAATATTTCAATAATCCAACACCAATGCTTCCATACGTGATCTTGTGGTCTCCCAAGAAAGGAATATTGTTGGTAGTAGGAGCACGAGCATCAGTGGTGCAGAAATCCAACTGATCAACAGTGACAATTTTGCCCTGATGAGGAAATTGTACGCATCGAAATATCAATGAGGCAATGGCAGTCATAGCATAAAACCAACTTCCTCCAAGTAACAAGTTGTAATCGAGGGGAGCATCGACTACCTCAACATCAACAGTGACAGTTTTTCCACCCAATTGGATGGGCAGGGACTGTAAAATCTCGTGGGGATGAAAACCTCACCCATCGAAGGCGCATAACATCATTGGGGATTTGTTAAGTGTGGTTGATTTTAAACCTTTCCAACATGCTAAAGACATGACACAAGTTGAGGCTCCCTCATCCTGAATAGTTCGATGGATTTGTTGATTGTGAACAACAACATCAACTTGAAAAGCAAGTTGGTGGGAGAGTCGAGATGCATAATTTTCTAGGTTAAACATGATATGGTTGGATGACTCAGGATCAACAGCGCCAATAGCAGCCAAGAGTGTTCTACTTTGACTAGGGAAGTGTTGTAGAACTTCTAACACAGACATAGCACATGGTGCTTGAGACAAATCTTCAACAATGTTGTAATTTTGGGTGGCACGTGAACTAGGATTAAAGGTAGCTCTGCGGATAGTGCTCTTAGGAGGGCGTAAGATAGAGTTGAATGTAGGTTTATCAATCTGAAGTGGTCTAGACGGAGGATTAACCAATGGAGGACTAACGGAGGACGGTGATGGATCCGGTAAAGTACCGGTACCATTAGTGTCTTTTCCTTTGTCAGGGTTACTTGGTGTGTCATATGTCTTAGAGAGAGTGTTCAAATTAATCCCATTAAACATATAAATATGTGCACTCGTCGAGGCCTCATCATGAAGATGGCTAGAACTTCCCCCAGGAGAGGGGGTTTGAGCAACCATGGATTGCTGCTATGGAAAAGGCTGAGTAAGCACAGCGGGTTGTGAATTTCCCTGGAAAATTTTGGCCACTTCGTTGCAATGTGGACAGTCTTGAGTGTAGTGATCGTCACCATAAATGATACACAAGAATTTCAGTTTTCATTGTGGTTTCTTTTTGGTAGCAGGTGTTTGAGCTTGATTTTTTGGTTGTTCATTGTTATTAGCATTTTTTGATTTATTTTTTGTCTTCTTATTACCTCTGGATTGTTGTGAAGGGGCATATTGAACTGCATTCACTTCAAATATTTGAGTTTGGGGGGAGGTAGAGGAGAGTGTGGTCGACTAGGAAGTAGATTGAGTTTTGACGGAACCAATAACACCGTCCGCATGAGATGAGGATGACGGTTTGGATGGATCGGTATTAGCTCGAGCAGCATTTGGAAGAAAATCATACAATGTACCAGATTGTGAATAAACCAAATCTAAGTACTGAGCCTGACCAATGGTTTCTTCCTCGATGACCGTGCCACCCATAGTGACATTGCAAGCGATCGGGGGTAAAAGTGATTTAGTAAACCATTCCGCCAATAATATGTCAGGTATGATTACCTTGATCATCCTTCGTCGTCGTCTCCACTCATGAATATGGTCAAAGATATGCATGGATTCAGTTTGACGAAGGGAGGTTAAGAGTTCAGTACCCGTCTCGTAGCGAATAGGTAGTTGAAAGTGCGTGAAGAAATACATGGCAAGGGAATTGAAATTATGAAAAGAAGCACGTGGTATTTCAATATACCACTTTGTTGTCGAGCCCGTAAGTGTTCGCTGGAAAAGACGCAAACGTACAAAATAATCCATGAGGGAGTTTGATGAACACCACAAATGGAAATTCATCACATGGTTATTTGGGTCTTCTCCAGATTTTCCATCAAATTTCGGAATATCAGAAGGAAGTTTAGCTGGAATGATTGGCCAAACCAGTGAATGAAAAATAGGATCATTAGTTAACCAAGACAAGTCCGGAAGATCCAGAGTCGCAAGGAAAGGTAGTTTTCGATTAATTTGTGGATGATGTTGGTGTGGCATAGGAACACCAGTAGGACCATAAACTGGGTTAGGTGGATAGTTGTAACGAGTAGGTCCTCCTACATACAGTTGTTGTTGGCCAAGATAAGCAGGATTTGATGAAGGATGAGAAACATTTGGATAACCCGGTGGGCTCTGAGCATTATAAGCCGGGTGATTTGCTTTCCCATAAGGAGGATAAACATTTTTCCCTTGAGGATGGTAGGGAGTAGATCTCGGAGGTGGATACACATTAGACCCATGAGGAGGATAAGGTTGTTGACCCTGAGGACTCCAGGTGGTGTTTGGGATGCCGCCCGGATAAGGTTGTCCATAAGATGTTCCGAAAGGAACAGGATTTGATACTCCTCCTTGTGGGTTATGATATGAATGCCTCGCAACGTGGAGTTGGGTAAAAGTGCCTCGTGAAGATACTCCCCTAGATTGTGAAGGGTTTCTAGCAAACAAAGGTTGTCCCCCTTCTAGCGGTGGATTAATGATCGGGGTATGACTGACAAAGGAAGGTTTCCCTTCAGAAGGAGCATGAAAAGGGGGTTGTCCCCCAGGAGGGGTAGGCCCTCTCTAGAGTGGTGGTCCTCTAGGAAGGAAAGGTTCGCTAGATGGTGGTTTCCCTCCAGCCGGTTGTATTTGGATGGCAAGGGTCTACATTCTCGGGTGAAAAGATGTCCCATCAGGATTGTGCGGAACATGTGGAGTTGTAGAGTGAAAGCTTGTAAAGGTGGGGGTAGGGATTGAAGTGCCTTGGGAATGAGTAGAGGTGATGAGTCCAGCATTAGGATAGACTTGTGCTGATGTAATAGTAGGTTTAATGACCTAATTGATGGGGTCATTCATGGTTTAACCGGATGGTCCTGTTTCACCAGGAGGGTCGGATGAAAGGGTTGTCGAAAGGATTCAAAATTCTCATAAATATCGCGTCCCGATTAAGTCCTCCATATAGAATGAGCAGGTGTGGGATTTTTATCTACTACAGTGCTAGGATGAACAAGAGTCCTATACTCATCACCAAAGGTTGGTTCTGTGGATCCCATATATGTTTCAGTAAAAGATCTCTCCGATAATTGCTGGACCTCTTCATCTATGACGTTCCCAAGGGATTCTAAACGAAGCAAAAGTGGTTCGAGAGGGGTTATCAACATAGATGTAGTGTGGAGAGTGGGATTCTCAACCGTAACCAAAGCGCCTTCTGAGTTATCTAACGGAGGAGCAACAACACTTCCAGCGTCAGATTGATTTTCTACCTCTCCACGGTAGTTGTCTTCTAGAGGGTTAGGAGGTAAGGGTTGGTAGCCTTCCGGAGGCATCCCTTGCATCCTACATGATTGATGAAGACCTTTATCATCTACAAGATCAATTTTGGAGAATAACAGTACACGCTGAAAATCTAGGGCCAACTAACAAAAGAAACAGTCATACGCTAATAAAATCTAGGAATCAAAACCAAGCAAACAAGATTTCTCTCGATGATCATACTAGTTGGTGATGAAATCCAATGTCGTGTGACCAAGTCAAGAGGGGGCTAGGATATGGTGGAATAGTTGCAATGGTGACTTGCTTAACGGACTTTCACCTTGGTGCAAGCTTCCACGCAGCAATTGTGGATTTACCCTCCAAGGAGCCCGAGTGAGTTTGACCAATGTCTATCCTAGGTACAGTGAGACTTCCCTTCACCATCACCTCGTGTAAGTACCTAAGGATTATGGAAACTAAGGACACCAAATCGCAGTCAGCCCCTGGGTGGGTACAATCGACAGTCCGATCTGAACGTATGGGTGGGATAACAAGTCTAAAATCAACTCGAGAGGCTCCCACACATAGTCATGGGTATACCTTCAAGTGACCCCCAATATAAGATCCGACCACTACAAACAGTTGAACCACGGAGGGATAATCTCTGTAACTCACTCGAATGCGACCTCGTGTGTAACCCTTGTGTGAGAGGGGGATCCCAGAAAGCCTATACGACAATTGGATTTGACTCTCCCTATCTCAGGATGCTAATGTTCGTTTTGAAAACTTTGGAGAGTTGTACTCACAGCCTAATCCAAAGTGCTAATCCTAGTCTAATGTTGGTGGAAGATCCTAAAACAAAATTGTTCTAGATAATTTTTAATTAGCGTTGATTTTATGGATGTTCTTTACTCAAAGGGTGCATGACAATGAAACTGATGGTATGATGACTCAAATCCCAAAAAATGCACAAGAAGATGATAAGCAATCTTGTCTTTCAATGAATGGCTATTTAAGGGAAAGAGAGAAAGTTGTTTTCACTATCAAACACTAATCTGCAATGTCCTCAATCAATCTGTTTCTCACTCAAATTCGATGCAATGCTAAAAATTTCATAAATGCCTTCTAACATCCAAAACAATCACTAAAATACGTCCTTTTGTTTATATGTGAATGATAATCAGATGCAAGACTTCTAAATGTCAATCAGACTTTAAGATTAAATAGTCAGAAGCAAACCTCACACAAAACAAAAACACACTCTCGTCGTGAAATAGACAAGAAGGACAAAGATAACCAAGTTGAAAACAAGAACCAAAAACCTCAAACAAAAGAGAAATGATGGAAATTTGACCTCAAAGATCAAATGAAAATTTCACAGACCTTTGGATTTTCTCACAAAAGTTTTCACTCAATCAGATAAAAGAGAAGAAAACAACAAGTTAACTCTAGGTCAGCAAAGACAGAGAGTGGTTTCAAGGTAAGGAAAGAAGATTTCAAAATCCCATACAAAAGAGGATGAATTCTCATAAAGAATGGTGTTTGAAAGCCAATATCAAGATGGACTGAGAGTATGGGACCATGAGCAAATGCCAAAACCTATCAATAGCTTCAGAAAATGAAATTTTTGCAGAATTTCTCACAAAAAAGGGGATAGCACTCTGGTATAAGGGGCACCAGGGCATTTGAGCTCTCTGTGTAAGACTATAGGGGAGTTCTATCTCTCTAACAGCAACAAGGGGGAGCGCTCTACTCCAAAAAGTCAAAAAAATGTCCAAAAACTCAAAAAATGAAGGGAATTCAGCCAATCAAAGTGATCCTAATGACATAATGAGGCAATCAAACCAATCTAAGAATCAACATGACAATATGGAGTAGATCAAATCAGTGGTAAAAAGGACAAAACAAGATCTGGGAATGGAAACAAAAATCAGAGCTCCTCCCCAGATGAGTTGAGGATTCCACTCCTTCAGTTGAGGATCTCCCCTAAGATCATGCCTTGACCATCTATTCGAATCCAACTACCTTAAGGAATTGAGGGATTCTTCCCTAATTTGCCTCAACAAACCTAGAATTTTCTCAAAAGAGGGTAGCGCTCCCCCAAAGGGGTGCACAGGGCGCTCAAACACTCCCCAAAGAGGCTCAGGGTGCGCCAGCACTCCCTAATAGTGGGTAGGGGAGCTCTCCTCTCCAAAAATCAATTTTTTTGTGGTTTTTCCAATGGCAAAGGGCTTGTACTTCTTTCCAAGTGATTTTCCTTCTTCCAAACCACCCTTTGAGGTGTCTTAAGTGTCTTCATGATGTCGTTAGAGGCACAACATATGAAATATGGAAGTATGATGTTTTTTGACACTTGCATCACTTATATTCAAGATGCGACACTTGCGGACAAGATGCAAAATTTACAACACTTGTAATGACGACACTTGTGACACTATCGAAGTGAGTAATTTTGAGGTGTAACACACATCCAATACAAAGATGGTTGTAGGTAACTACCCAAAGCATAATGAAAGACGTGTATTGGGATTGTTGTTTCTTAGAACAAACCACAAAAAGAGATACAACAAATCATTGTGATGTAATAATTAGAGTGTAATGTTGGGCACTATCCAAAAATAAAATAAAAAAACACTTGCAAATGGCCTTTTTAAACCTACAGAGGTTAATGGACAAGTTTTCTTTTTATAGGGCATAGTTAGTAATAAAACTAGCAATCAATCTAAATTTATTTGGTTTGAGCAACCAACTAGCAATCCATGCCACATTATTACCCAATTCCACAATTCAATTAAAGGGAAACTAAATTGTAACATGTCATTTTCATGGTAGCAAAAAATAATTTAAACTCAATGATTAAGTGAAGGAAAGTTTGGGTTGTAATAGTCACCCATCAATACAATAAACAATACACTTATATATAGTAATCAAAGAAATACGAATGAGGGTTACCTCTATCTCTCACCTCTGTTCCATTCTTATAACTTGACATGTATTATGGCCTTACTTACACTCTTATTTCTTCAATGATAAACCCATACATCAAATCTATTTCAAAAATAACTACACAAAACAAATTTAGCTTTTATCAACACATTAAAAAAAAAACTATTTTTCTTGCTGACAGACTAATCACAAAAACAATTCTACAATAAAACTTCTTTCAGAATTTTAGAGAAGAAAATCAAATCAAAATGCAATTTCTTTGTTTTTACAAGTTTTTCAACATTTGTGAAGGCGCTACAATTGCCCTATTCCTATTCACGGAAGAGTCTTCTCATCACATTTTTGTGGAATGTAGTTTCACAAAGGAGGTATGGTCATTTGTATTGGACAACCTTAAGCCTAGATTTAGTTGGCATATTGACATATCAGATATTTTCACTCGTTGGTGCAATAGATATCAAGGCAAATTCCATCAAAAAACCAACCTTAAAAGGACCTGGGTTGTCCTACCAAAAAAAATTTGATGGTGCATTTGGATATCTCATGACAAAGCCATCTTTCAAGAAGAAGAAAAATCCCCCAGGCATGCGGCTACTAAATCTCTCTCCTTACTAATTGAATATATGCAAAGAATATTCAAAGGAATGGACCTGTTTCTTGATGTTCATGAACAAAGATGGATGGAAAAGTTTAAGTTGGGGAAGTCTCTACTTCTTGATCAAAGCCAGGGCACTAAAATTATGAAATGGGCAATAAGACTATCCAACACTGAAATTCAAGAGTGGATTTCCCAACAACATTCTCATGTCCTCTTCTTTGATGGGGCATACAGGAACAACCCTGGGGTGGCAAGTGTGGGGGGGACTATATGTGATTCTGGAGGAAATATTATATTTCAATTTTCTTGGGGACTTGGGAATGTAACAAACAACTCTGTTGAGGCCTATGCCTTATGGAAATGTCTCAAACTTGTTAAATCCAATTTGATCCCTAAGATTAAATACTTCCCTTGAGTGTTATCATGCATCATAAACCTTCTCGATGACTTTGATTATGAAGTCTTTCATATTCTTCGAGTGCACAATTTTTTTGCATACAAGTGTGTTAAGAATGGTGCCACTTTTGTCATAGGTGTCATTGAAATAAAAGGAGATTTGGATTTCCTCCACTTACCTTAGTGTTGGTTGATGTCTTCTCTTCTATTGGTCTAGAGGATTATTTATGGGGTATTCTGATTTTAATTCACCATCACATATTGACCCTGGTTTAGAGTTAATAAGCTTCCCAACAAAAGCCCTTTAAAACTATCAGCCCCTCTGGTAAACCAGAAAGCAACGCAACACACAGAGTCTACTGCACACTATCGCCCAAGATAACTCTATGGGTGGATTAAATACTCAGGTGTTTTCAACTTGAGACTGTGTGGAGATCTGTGGTTGTGTTCTATAATCTTTATTCATCCAGTCTAACATTTAGATATAACATTCATCCTATGATGCATGTGGAATACCAGATATACTTAGTACTTCATTCATCTAACATTCATCAATTAATCAAACATAAAGATCCATTCATTCATTCACATCACAGAGTGTTACTGTGGTTCACCCCATCCTTGGCTACGTCCACAAAGATATGGATCTCAAGCTTTTATTATAGTTCAGAAATATCTCACATCACATGTGGTTACAGTCTTAGTTATCCCTCTTTTCCACAGGCTCCTCAATCCCTGCGAGGCTGACTAGATCGCACCAAGATCCTCAGCCTATGATCTAACCCTCAGGATCGAGTTTCTCACTATTCACATAGCTCACCATCTTAATGATTCATGTGGTCTTTACAACTCTCTCTCTCTCTC